>APFE030333981.1:165024-177117 GCA_000404065.3 Pinus taeda | reverse complement strand
ATACCTTTTCCAGATTAGCAATCACATCAGCATTAAAGTAAACTGCAGATAGAACATAAACATAAATTGCAGAAGACAAGCCAAGACAAGAGGACACAAGATGTGGCGCTAGCCAGGGACTAAACCCCAATGTGGGGAAACCCTTGATCAATTCTTCTTATATGTTCTTGAATAGTTCAACAGAGAGAGGGAGATAGTACATTTACAACAAAAGTCATCACTTTGACTTATCTAGATCAGAGCATAGATCATCTCCTAAGATGATGATACATGAGATCAGTTGAAGACATGCTGCTTCAACTGATTCTCCAAGGTGACTCCTTCACCTATCATTGTGTTGCATCTTGTCATCACACTGCACTTCATGACTGTACCCATCATTGTACAGTGTACTGCATCTCCTCATGCTGCACCATGCTGAGCTTTTCATTGTACTAAGCTGCATCCAAATGCATGCTGCAATACCTCATCATCTTGCTGCACACATAATGTTGTTGCACCATATCATCATGCTACTGCACTAGCTGTCACCTACAGCCAACCAAATCAGCTTTTTCCCTTACCTTAAAACTGCCCACACAGACCTGCGTCCTTCTTTCTTCAAACTCGGCCTAGCTGTAGCATTTAACAACCCTCCACGCAGTCATTAAGAAACCCTTTGCTATGATGATATGGCCTATGGCCTAGCACATAGCAACTCTGAAGTAAATAAACGCAGCAACACAAAGGAGCAGACTTCAACACTTTCCTTCACTGTATAACTGTGGCTTAATGTCTATATCAGCTTCCTTTAGCACTCAGTCACCTACAACAAACATTGCTGTGTTTGTTGCTGAATTAGGACTTTATTGACAATGAATGAATGCTCCCTTAGGACTGCGGATAAGGGCTATTTCAGGCAGAGTATTAGGGCCTACGTTAACAACATATTAAGGCTCCTTCTGGACTGCGTATGAATTTCTCTTGGATAGCGTATTAGGACCTTTCCTAACTGCAGATTAGGGCCTCCACTTGGCTACATATAGCGCTCCCTCTTTTACTGCGGATTAGGGCCTCCACTTGGCTGCATATAGGGCTCCTTAGATCTGCAGATTAAGGCTACCTTGCTGTGTGTGGAAGTTCCCCAAAACAATGGGTAGATCTCCCTTCTTTGCTGCAGCTAAGAAGCCTCTTTTGACTGTAGTTTAGGGCATCCTTTAGGCAACATATTAGGGCAGGTTTGGGTAGCGTATTTGAGCCTCTTTATTGTGGCCAGATCTCCTTCATCACAGCGGCTAGGCTTCTCTAGACAACGTATTAGCTAGGGCATCCTCATCGTCTTCATGTCTACGTTTTAGGCCTTGTTTACCATGACAGCCTTAGCGTATAGCATCTTTGCATTAGGGCAGTGTAGATTCTTGGTGATGTCTCCTTCCACCAAAACCCAGACAAGTGGAGAGGAGAGATCTCAAGAGTGTCTAAATGGCTATCATGCCACCTCCTTTTATACTAAAACGTTGAGCACAAGAGGGGGTTATTTGCTTGTTGGCTGACATTGACGAATTGTCCCATAACATAAATAAATTCACATTTTCATGAATACTTATTGGAATTGGATGATCTTTAGATCAATCCTACACCTCTCAATGAGAAGGATCCAAGAAAAATATCAGCTACTGTTAATAAGATGACCCACATGGAGTTTGGCCCTAGTTGCCAATTTTAACATTGGTGCTAGGAGAGGATTTGACCATGCTTGGAGGTGTTCCCTTGACCTTGTAGGATGTTATACATGATGTAACATGCCCTCAAAGGGTCTTATCATAATTACATTTTGACTTTGACTATAGAAGCACTTGAAAATGTGCCTGGCCTATTTTCAATGAGCAAGAAACTCATTGACAAATAATACAAAAATAATTTCTCTTTTCTTGAATAAGTCCAAATATCAAAATTACATATATGAAGACCTAGACTAGTTACATTTCCTTCAACACTTTAGATCTATGTTTTAGATCCCTTGATCGAGGTGGGTAAGGCAGATTGTAAGGGATTTTGGTGGATAGTCTTGTTGACCTTGACCAAGCTGTGTAAGGAGGATTCTTGTGGACAAGTGAAGGAGGTTGGAACTGGTATCTTGGTGGTTGTCTTGTGGAAGCATCTCCCTGGTTAGTGTGACCAAAAGCATTGACTTTGATGTATCTCTAGTTAAACTGAATATTTCTCTAAGAAGAAGGTTGTTGGGTTTTGCCGAAGTGGGTTTTCCAACGGTAAATCTTGTTTCTCTTTTGTGCATTATGATATCTACTGCTTCATTGTCTCATGCCCAACGCTAGTTCTATTGGCCCTGTGTTAGCTCTCATTGGCCCTAGATTCTCCTTGCTCCATTTCTGATTTGAATATTTAATTTTCTGAAGTTGATCATTGGTGGGTTTTTGCAGAAAATTTGGTAAAAATTTGTGTTTCAGGTATTGAATTTTTTTTGGCAACTTTGGCAAGTGATCTTCAAGGCGTAGGGCCTAAGGGTTTGATCTCTAAATGATATTTGCCCCACTGTTTGCTACAACAGTCATATACCTTTCTAATAGTGGTGAAAAACACATCTAAGTGGTTTGAAATTAACTAAAAGAATTGCTAAATACATTAATAAGTCATTTATGTTTGATGTGTATCAAGAATTTGGCCTAGATCTACATTTTGGGTGAATGTTATCTCAAAATAATTCTGTTTCTGAAGTCTGAAATATAACAATGGCAAAATTTCATGTGGGTTAGCCTAAAATCAGTTCTTAAGTTGTCTAATACATTAATTAATTAATTTCTTGAGTTGGGCTTTCATTATTAGGCTTATTTCATGTTTTAATTGTTCACTGTAATAAGTATATCAGATCTGATATAATTCTGGAAATCACATCATAATAGGCTGATTTTTTTTTATAATTCACGTGGGCAAGTTTGCAAACTTTTCAATAAATTTTTGGCATAAAGATACCATTGATAGCTCACTGTTTTCATTGTCATATTGCTATTGTCATAAAGTTTTTTTTACTGCTGTCCTAAAAACTAATTTCTGAAAATTAAGTACTCTGTCATGGAGTTGTAATAAAATGCATATCTTTTGTTTCATAAAACGAGTATTTTTTGAGCATCTGTTGACATTGATTGCAAAGAATTTTTTATTCTCTTTGAGCTATAATTTTATCAAAAAATATTTGAAATAAGCTTGTGGTTTAATTGTAATAATTTCATGGGTTTATTTTTAAGTTTTCATCTAATAAAACGAGCAATTTATTTTGGTGATTAAGGGATTTTGCGACACAAGTGTTTCTAATCCTCGGGTTTAACTTCTTCTCATCATCTGGTGCATTCACATATAAGTTAGCTTTGCGTGAATAAATTTTACTTCCAAGCATAAGCTTGGTCGATAGAGAGATAGGTATCCATCCATCTTTGCTTGAGAAGCCTGCTTTTAATAGTACTTAAAACGGTGATCTTGCAGTGGTTAGAGCCATAGCTCTCTGCAGCACCGGAGGCACTGAATATGTTAGATTTTCAGGAGAGATATCGTTAATCATACCTTATTGTGCTTTGCCTTATTTTCTCTCTGCTAATTACTACAAAATTAGGCTCAACACATAAAGGATCGATGGATTCACATTTAAGTAGGCATTTGACTAAAAGTAACTAAGATTCATGCATCTCACATCAGTTTTAGGATCTGCATTTCATATAAGATAGTCATTCATCTAAGCAGCAATTGCTAATCAATTACTTGGTCTTAATTTCTTTAGCAAGATCGTTGACTCCATAAGCAATTGGTATCAATAATCTAAAATCTAATCAAATCATATAAGTCTTCCTAAATCTTAATCAAGTACTTGAAGGGTACATTTTAACTAAAGTTATGACAGAGCAGTTCAATAATCAATGCAACGATGACCGAGCACTAGTACTATGTCACTACAGTTACTCATTATTACTATGCTTATTTTTGGACTCTAGAGGCAATAAGAGCCTCTTTGTTGATGTATTTTGTGTCAAAGATGCATTGCACTTGGTGCTATTTTCTTTATATGCACTCTTATTTGCTATGTAAATGAGAAACTTTGCATATTTGTGTATAAATGGTTTGGATTCATATGGATGCACATGAATATATATGTTTAATTTCAAAATTTGAATATTTTATCTATTTTTTGCTCGAATTTTTGTTTTGTTTTGTTTTCCAGTTTTGGTTCAGTTCACATTTTTAGGTTCTACTGGTTGATGACCAGTCCATTTCAGATAAGATTGGTTGGGTGTGAAACCCCAAGTCACTTGGAAGAAATAGTTGAACCCTAGAAAAAGTTTTGTTTGCTAATCACTTACTAGTTGTAATGATGTATCTTATAATTTAAGGCAAATGATTTTTTCCTTAATTTTGAGCTCACATAATTTCTGCATTAGTTGTGTCACTGTGTGTCTGATATGTTTTGTAACCATATACAATTAGTTTAATAAATCATTATCTCATTCAAATCTTGTTTTGACAATGAAGCTCGATGTTAGTTAATAAGAGTAGAATTTATCATCATGTGATCTTTTTTCTTCATTTTATAAAGCAATAATTGGTTTTTGACATACATGAAAATTGTACAAATTTCAATATTGTAGGTGTCCCTTTTCTTTAATCTTAACGATGCATTTCCTTTAGATAGCTATTGTTCTTTTCTTGGTGCAGATAGCTGCAAAATTAAATCAAAAGATCAAGGAGCAAGGATTAAGTGATATTGGCCACTTAGAGCAAGATTTGGTTTTTGGGGATGCAGGGGCCAAGGAATTGATCAATATGTTAAAGACAAAGGAGGTGCACTTTCTTACAATATCAAATCCTAAATATCCAACATGAGAAAATCTTTGGTTTGTTGTACTAATTATTGATCTATTGACAAAACAATAATTAGTTGTGTTATCTTTTGTTACACAGGATATGACTGCTGAGAACAAGCTACGTTTACTGATGATTTATGCTGCAATCCACCCAGAAAAAATTGATGGTGTGAAATCCCTTCAGTGGACGCAGGTTGGCAGTTTTTTCTCTTTTTGTGGTTTAATGGTTGTTGAAATCATTATTGCACCAGGGGCATGTCCTCATGTCTAGGAACACATCCACAATGTTATCCCATCCATAAGGAATGAGAGGTAGTGAGACACACACCCCACAACCTTCCTAGGGTTGTTCTCTCCCATTTATCAGATGCTTGGGATATGCCAACTGGTTCAGGGAATACTAGACATCCTTGACATGTCAGAAAAATGTATGGTTTCTCCTGTCTAAACCAGTCCCACCAAGGCTCTGAAAAAAAGGATGAAAAAGAGAAAACTATTAAGCCCAAACTCCTTAGGCATTGAAACAACTCGATCAAATTAGTCCAAACCAAATACTCTTAAGCACAAACAGTATTCGGAATTTTAAATATCAAGCCAATCAAACTGCATCCACAACTTCTCACACTTGTTGAAAATGACAGAGAAAATTGACTTTAACTCATGGGCAACATGAGTAAAATTCCAATTGAAAAGCACCCCTTTCTCATATGTTATGACTTTCTAACATTTGATCTTACATTCTAGTCAATAACAACAATAACTGAATCGTTAGAACTTCTTTGCATATTGGCAGAGTTCCATAAAATAATGATGTGATACATAAGAAAATATGTATATAGATGCTTAGCAATTTTATCGTACTTGACATATTTGAGATTCTGCTAACAATTGAAATTAGATTTTTTAGATTGGAGATGGCTAGCAACTCTATATAACCAAAGCTCATAGATTTAGATGGGACATGCATCAAGATAATTTTGGAGCTTTAAAATTATTGTATAGCAGATGAACAACTAAACTTGGAGATGGTGTGCATTCTGTAAGATAGTGGCATACCCAAACTTCACATATTTACAATGTTCTTTTTAAGTCTCCCAATTCCCTGCCTCACACCCCGTCCCCAAACAAAATTTGGGTGGTGTCTTTGAATCATTTGGAAACATCATCCCTTATTCCCGAAGCTAAGTGCAACATATTTTGCAAAAGATAAATCTATTGTCTAGTCTTCATTGCTTTGGTTAGCTTTCTTTAAAGTTGTTTTGTTTTCTCTTTCATATGCTTGCTGTCACAATTCTACCATTCGGCTTATGTAGTTTCTTAATTTTATCATTTCCTTTTCTAATATTGTTGAGATTCATATGTATTACTTTGTGCCATTGTTATACTTGATGTGGTAACTTACTTGATGTGGTAACTATTGTGAAAATGATGCTGCAGTGATTGATTTATCTCTCCTACTTATTTACAATGATAAGTTATCTGCCAATGCTTCAGTAAATATCAAAATAAATTCAGTTGCAGAGTTCACAAATAATGAACTGAGAAAAGCAAGAGAAAACACTAGCACATGGACAATCACATTGACACACTTGTTTTGGGACAATAGTCCCTGGAAAAACCCAATGTGGGAAAACCGGTGCAGCAGATCTGAGGGTTTATATTATTGGCAGTAAATTTCCGAATACAAACTAGATGCCCCAGAGAAATGGCAATCCACTCAAAGAAGAGAAAGATAGTGAGAATTTTCACACTGAATCTGGAGATTTTGCACTGGCCTCAGCTCTTGGATGACCCATTGCGCAGTCTCTGCGTTAGCCTATGCAGTCATTGCGTGACTTCTACGTGGAGACTCCCTTTGACTGCGTCACCCTTGCTGCCGCTGCGTCTGTTGCTGGGAAATCGAGATTTCATCTGTCAATCACCCACAGTGATCCCCGACAGCGATCTTTGCTATTCCCCTAGCAGTTCTGCGGCAACCTCCTCCAGTTGTTGCGATGTCCCTCCTTGGCACTGCGTTGCCTCTCTGATCCTTCATTGTCTTCTCTAAAGTATATTCACTGGATTAGGAAATCACTTCCTTCGAATACTGCCTCTGATCCTCATAGCTTGATCACTTGTTCGAATTTCTTAGCCCACCTTGCACTAGGAATATCAAACTTACTGATCAATTCTCAGTGTGTTCTCAAATGAACACCAAGGCTCCTACTTTTGTTGTTCAGACTTCAACGACCAAGATTAAGTCTCTAATCAACGACTAAGATTAAAACTTGACTTGATCTGCTTTCTAGAACGTTCTCTCCTATATTTTGATTAATACCCATTAATACTTTAATTTTCCTAAGTTTGGACTTAGGAACCCCATTAAAAATATTAATTATTTTAATAAAATACAATTCGGGTGGAATTTCGCTAAACGGTTTTTGGGTTCTTTAGAACCTAAGTTGCAGGAAACATGGGTCAAGGGTCCGTTTCCTTATGGAAAAAAAAGGAAACGGGGAAACTCGTACGGTACAGATCGAGAACTCGTTTCTTCCCGTACTAGCCCATTTCTTGAGAAGGAAATGTGGCCAGTACGACCGGAAACGAGTTTCCAGGCTGTACGACGGAGTTTCCCCATGCAGATTGATTTTTTTTTTTTTAATTTTAAATTTTATTTTGTTTTGTATTTTTTAATTGGGTGATTAAAGTGGCTTCTAGTTGCTTCTAGATGCCTCTCTTAAGTTATAAAAGTGACCTTTGCTTCATTCTCTCATCACACAATTGAGCAAGTCATTTCTCTTGGACATTGATGATTTTAGCAAAGGAGAAGAGAGGAAGAGAGAAGTGGTTTTAGCTAGGGTGTTTTCAACAGTGAGCAAAGGAGATTTCAACAACAAGAGAAAGAGATTTCAGTAGCAGGTTTGGAGTGCAGAGTTTCAGTAGCAGATTTGGAACCCCATTAAAAATATTAATTATTTTAATAAAATACAATTCGGGTGGAATTTCGATAAATGGATTTTGGGTTCTTTAGAACCTAAGTTGCAGGAAACATGGGTCTAGGGTTCGTTTCCTTACGAAAACAAAATGGAAACGGGGAAACTCGTACGGTACGGCTCGAGAACTCGTTTCCGCCCGTACTAGCCCATTTCTCGAGAAGGAAATGTGGCCAATATGGCCGGAAACGAGTTTCCAGGCTGTACGGCGGAGTTTTCCCATGCAGATTGACTTTTTTTTTTTTAATTTTAAATTTATTTTGTTTTTTATTTTTTAATTGGGTGATTAAAGTGGCTTCTAGATGCCTCTCTTAAGTTATAAAAGTGACCTTTGCTTCATTCTCTCATCACACAATTGAGCAAGTCATTTCTCTTGGACATTGACGATTTTAGCAAAGGAGAAGAGAGGAAGAGAGAAGTGGTTTCAGCTAGGGTGTTTTCAATAGCGAGCAAAGGAGATTTCAACAACAACAGAAAGAGATTTCAGTAGCAGATTTGGAGTGCAGAGTTTCTGGCTACGACATTCTTGGCTTTTTAGCTCAGCTACAACCATATTTCTCTTGCCTGTTTTGGCATTTTGGGGTAGCTTCAACTACAGAAAGTTAATTTGGGTAAGCAACATTCATTTTCTTAGTTTTTCCTATTTATTTCTTCAATTTTTCGAGGGTTTATGCTACCAAAAATATTAAAAACTTTTTTATTTACAAATTTGTTTTATTTATTTATTTATTTTCGCAACAATGGCTTCCAACCAAAGTGCAGCTGCAAGTTCAAGCGTTAGGGCCAACCCAAGGGCTGAATATTATCCTCTCTGGAGGCATGTTTAAAAGCTTAAAAAATGTGGAGGTGGTGGCTCATGGGAATGGCGATGTAATTGTTGCAATAATTCATACAAGGGCTCCTACCCAAGAGTGAAGGCACATATTTTGCATGGAGGAGGACAGGGGGTTGTGGGTTGCACAAAAACAACAGACCCATTGGCAAGGAGGGCATATCAAAGAGAGCAAGATGAGGCGAATGTCATTAAGAGAAGGCATGATGAGCTTACTCAAGCTACTCCTCAAGCTCCATCTAACATTGAGCCAAGGATTGTAGTTGAAGCAAGAAAGAGGAGAGCCGGTGCCACTCAACAACATGGAAAATCAGCACCCAAAAATACCAAAGGGGCATCCCCTTCAATTCAGATTAGCATAATTGCTAAATTGGTGAATGTGCAAGTGAGAGAAGAAACTGATTCTAGAGTGGCTAGGTGCATTTATGCATGTGGTATCCCATTCAATGTTGTTCGCTCTCCTAACTGGCAAGATATGAGAAGGGCAATTAACAAAGCTCCTCAAGGGTACAACGGGCCCAACTATGAGAAAGTCAGAACTCAGCTTCTCAAAAATGAGAAGGAGCTTGTGGAGAATATTTTATCACCAATTCATTCTTCCTGGAGTAGCTCTGGGGTTACCAAAGTCTTAGATGGATGCACAGATACAAGGCGTAGACCATTGATAAATATCATTGCCACTTCCCCTAAAGGAGCAATGTTTATCGAGGTGGAAGACTGCTCAGGTGAGGTAAAAGATGCACAGTTCATTGCTGATGTTATTATAAAAGTTATTGAAGAAATAGGGTATGTCGACCACTACGTGTCAACGACCCATAGCAGTACACCCCCTTTTTTCACAAGAGGGATAATGCCTGATCAATGTGTTCGTGCCATCTAGCTTTCATCATCAATCTGGTTGTCATGTTATAATGTAAACCCATTTTGCATGTCTATGATGTAAATAATCTCAGCAGAACTGTGTCATAGATGTAATTTCCTAGGTAAACCTATTTTCCTGGTGACGATCTACATTCCGGGAGGATGTTTGTCTCATCGATCCATTCTTGGATGGAAGGCAGAGTTTTCTTTCAGCCTTACCCCAAAGCTGGAATGAATTTTGTTACTGGGATCTTAGGCGAGTCCTAGTTTTATAGATCAAGTCTATGTAAAAGTGATTTGGGAATAATCCTAATTATTTTGTTAGGTTATTTTATTACAAATTGCTTAGTTTGCTGGATTATATTTGTGTCGCAGAAATGGGTAGTCTGTGAGGAGTGTATTTCAGATGGGTTTTTCTTCTTGTGATGTAAAAGATATGAAAATGATGATGTAATGTGCCTTGAGGGTTGGAAAAATAATTTATCCCCTCATAGGTTAATTAATTAATTTTTTTGGCCAAAAATTAATTAAAATCCTAATCCAGAAATTTAATTAATGGTCCTAGGTAAATTTAAATTTTCCAAAGGCAAAATTCGTGGGTCCTTAAAATTCAAACTTTAAAAGGTCCCAGGACTGAGGTAAATTAATTATTTTGCTAAATTTTAAGCCTTTGGTCCATGGGGTTTAAGTCAAAGTCAAATTTTTGAGGAAATTAATGTTGATCTAGATTGTCATTGATGTCAATATGGCAATACTATAGATACTAAATGATGATATAAAGCCAAGGAGAAGCAGAGCGGATCTGTGCAGAAATAGGGGCAAGAAGCCAAGGAGCAAAGCCATCAGGGAAGCCATTGGAAGTCAAGAACAAGAGCAGTCAAAGAAGAGATATTGGAAGAGTTCATCGGAAGCAGTAGATCCATGAAGTAACATGAGCTATCAAGAGCTATCGGATTTCAAAGGAAGACCTATTGGAGCAAGAGAAGCATATCGAAAAAGTTTATCGGAAGCCATCATGAAGCCAAAGTGTAAGAGTGGAAGAGTGAGGAGAAGCCACAGGAAAGCCAAGGCATGAAGTATCAGAAGATTCAACATCGGAGGAGCCATATCAGGATAATTGCATGTAATATATACCCAAGAAGAACCGATAGGAAGAATTCATCAAAAGGAGCAGAGAGGAACTCGCAGTGAGGAAAGAGCCAACAGGAGCAACGACTATCGGAAGAGAAGGGGTAGGAAAGTATGACTCAAGTCCTGCACTTGTGAAATCCCGCAAACCGTCGTTTGTGATAAAGTTGTAGACCCGGTTGAGTTATCAAAAGAAGCTTATTGGAATACCGCATCGCAAGTTATGAAAGGCTTGTCACATTGAATCCCCCGACTGCGATATAAGGAGCGGACCCGATCACTCCATTATAAACTGCCCTATTGTAATATCACATCCTTGTAGACCCATTATATTATTGTGGACCCGTTACACCATTACAACATGATTTAATGTTATATCGCATTTGCATTGGAAGTCATGTATTAAAAAGGAATGCCACTTGAAATTTGTGATTGCAATATATATACAGACCCAACGGACCATTACAATACGCTGTAATACAACATTGCATCTGCTACATCGCAAGTTTTTTAAAGCTATTGTCACATTAAAACCCCGATTGCGATATAAGTATGCGGACCTGCTGCACCATTATAATACGCCCTAAAGAAATATCGCATTCATCACATATTGCAAGTCTTGAAGAGATGTAACAATGGAAAACCGCCGATTGCGATAAGGTTATGGACCCGATGGGGTTATTAACTACTGCTTAAGATCGCATCGCATCCGCTCCATCAGCAGTAGCGGAATTACTGTGTTATCTGTGAACCTCCAAAAAACTGCGATTGCGATTAAGGCGGTGATGTGGCTGGTGGGACCACCCATTATATGTTCTGTTTTTAACTATGTTGATATATGAAGATTGATGATGTTGATATTGGATGATAGAGTATGTTATGGGCACAAGCAAGTCATCATGGATGATTCGTTTACCTCGTGTCATGTTACTGATTTTCTCCATGATATACCAGAAGCAGCCATTCATAAATTACCTTCGTTCTCAGGTGGTGATTCAGTTGATGTTATAAAGCATCTGCATAGGGTTTCTCATACACTAATCAAATATTGTAGTTCTCCCCAGTATGATCATGAAGATGTCAAGATGCGTCTATTTGCCTTTTCTTTAGAGGGTGATGCTTTGAATTGATTTAATAATTGTCCTGAAGATTCTTTCGCTTCTTTACAAGACATCGTCAATGCTTTTAAAGATAGATATGGTTATCAAGGTAGCTCGCCTTGTGCCCCTAAAATTATGCAACATAATGAAAGTGATCTTGTGAAGGATCCAACTGTTGATAAAGATTTCAAGACAATTCTTCATATCAGAATGTGCCATCCACTTGTACCGTTGTAGACCGAATCCATGATAGTGGGAAAACAGGGACAAGTTGTCAAATCAGTGTTGACAGTGTTGACCTCTACCAGTCAACTACCCATGCAGTACACCCCCTTTTTCTTTGCAAAAAGAGG
>APFE030333981.1:137862-165004 GCA_000404065.3 Pinus taeda | reverse complement strand
TAAAATAATAATATTTTTTGAATGCATGCAAAATATCCTTTTTAATAAAATCGACGGATGAGATTAAGAGATGTCTTGATCCTCATCGACGGTCGAGATCGCTTCAACATGGATCACTCGAACTAGCCGTTGGAATCATTTCTTTTATATAGGGTCTTAGGGGGTCATTTCAGATCATCTGATCTGTGAGTCTTGTACTGAAAAAAGCTCTCTTGCAAACTTTTTCTGGTTAATAAAAGAAGACTTTGGGGTCCATATCTTGCTGGTGTTACTCTCTTGGAATGCTGTGAGATTGTTTAATTTTCTGCATATGTTATTTTCAGCCGTTAATAATAGCTTTTTTTTAGTATTGTGAGCACAGGTATCTTGTTTCACTTGCTAGGGTTTGGGTGCTGTTAAGGTTTTTTTTTGAAGTAATGGCAGGTATCTCCATTGCTTTCTGAGACCTAGCAGCATTTTTGCCCTCTTTACTGATGGTTGTTTTGAGCAGTGCAGAAAACATTTTCTGAAGGAATTTTGTGGGCGTTCGGGGAGGTTCTCGGTTGAACCAACCAACTCCCGCAAGCATTCTTTTTGTTGAGCCCAGTTGGATTTGATCCTGGGTCTATCTTTCGGTTTATCTTTCCAATTTGCATGAGAGATTTTCTGAAGTTCTTCACAGTGAAAATCTGAAATCATTATTTTCTTTAAATATTTTCTGTGCTTATTGATGAATTTGGCTGTTAAGGGGCCAAATCTGTAAATTATTTAAATGTTCTAGGGTTTCAAATTTTTTTTTTCTGACTTAGGGTTTCGGTTTTATCTTTCTGCACATATCATTATTGGATGTTTCCATCACAGGTTACAGGTGCAGGATTTATGAAATCTTCAAGGTTCCATTTGAAAAATCTGGAGCAAAAATAACTTTGATTTATGCATGAAAAGGTCAAAGGGATTTTGTCAATCAAAAAATTTCTGCCTGCAAATGCACAAAGTGACCAACACGGGCCAGGTATTTTTTTTTTAAAGATATCCAAGAGCGTGAACATCAGATAAATATCCCTCAGCCCTGATATATTTCAAATTTCTGGGTAAATGTTGAACAATCCATTCAGAACATCGTGCATAACTTGCTCCGCCTCAGTGTGTGCTGCTCTTCATCCGCAACGCCCATCTCATGCATCGAACCTGCAATAAAAATCTTCAGCTCGCGTCCATAAACCTGCGTCCTCTACCCCTGTCACTCCTGCTGCTGCGTTCCTTTTTTCTGCCTACCAACGAAACCTCGTGAAGCTGCCGCTGTTTTCGTTGAGCTCCTGAACTTTCACGTCAACTCCCTTACGCCCGCATTCCTGTCCACGCAGCTCCAGCTCTCACGTATCTTCATTGACCGTGGGTACATTTTTTTTTTTTTGCGCAGTCACTCCACGCTGTTGTATCCACGCAGCTTTCCCTTCCATTTGACGGGCTCTCACCGAAGCCTTCTTCAATAATTTCGCTGCCCAGCTCCACGACTCCAAAACCCGTCCGTAGCCTCATAGCCCGCATTCGAAATTTTTATAATGAGTTTCAGGTTTGGCTTGGCGTAGGAAGAAATCGTTTTCATTTCATTTTGTTTAGTTAGGTTATGCGTAAATGTTGATTGGCATAGATATAAAATTTTTTTTTTTCGTTAGTTTTGATTTAGTTACATTTTGTAGGTTAGTAATTTCGTTTTTTGTATTTGATTTGGATAGTTTCGTTTGTTTTAGTTTTATACATGTGTTATGTTTGTATTGTTTAGGTTTAATATTATTTTTAATATTTTCAGGTTTAAAATAAAAAAAAGAAGAAAGACTCATAAAAAAGGGGGCCAGGTTAGGTTTGCTTTAGGGAGGGATTTAGTTTGATTTTTTTTTTTTTTGTTTTAGAGATAGATTTAATTAGTTTTCCTTTTTTTTATTATTATTTTTATTTAAAAAAAATATAAAATAAAAAAGGACAAAATTTCTTTTAGGGTTTTAGATTAAATTTTAAATTTTGTTTTAGTTTTTTTAGTTAAAATTTTTGTTGGAAAAAGCCATAAAAAATATTTATCGTGGAAAGATTTTGCCAGTTAAAGTCTTAGCCTGGAAGATTTTATTTTGTTCTATATGTTTGCTGAGGCTACAAAGTTGATTTGGGATTAATGTTTATCTGGCATGCTTGAATATAATATCTGGTTAATGTGCATCTTTCGAAGCTTATTTTTAATTTGTCAGATCATCGTTGAAAAGATCGTGAATTTACTGGATATCTTGCATCGTTCGAAGTTATTTAATGATAAATGATTACTGAGCACAGTTTATATCTCTGCAGCATCTGGTTATCAATCGTTTAAGCATCAACTTCACAAGGCACTGGTCCGTTAAATTAAATCAAATCAATTGAGTGCTTGTTTCCTCGTGTCTCCCAACCCAACTGTTTCATAGTTGGTCAATCATTTTCCAATAGGGTCTACCCCCCTTAGCCGCGGGAGACAGGCTTAAACGGAGGGATCGGGGATCAGAGTGACAGCCCCCGGTCTGAGCGTTGTCGTGTCAATCCGCGCGACAACAGACAATAAAAGGGAAAATGATAAGCAAATTATAGAAGAACTAATGCGGCTGGTAAAAAATATGGAGCTTAATCAAGAAAAATTTGTAACTGATTACGTCAATGATATGAGAACTTTATACACCCACCTGGAAAAACGTGATAAGGAGATGGAAATCATGAAAATTAAACACTCTGATCACGTAACCGACATGCAAAGTTAGCATGCTATAGAAATGGAAACCATGAAAGCTAATCATGACAGGGAAATTAATTCTATGCAAAACAAGTTATTAGCCTTAGAGGAAAATATGATGATCATGGAATTCTATCATTCAAATCAAGTGACTGCCATGGAAGCAAGTTATCAAGAAGAAATAAGTTCGATTCAAAACAAATTGTCAACTATGGATGAAGAAATGACCATCATGAGATTCGATTATAATAATCAACTGGGAAATCATAAGAAAGAGATAAACTATATGCAAAACGGTTTCATGGGCATGAAATAAAAAAATGATAAAATTATAAAGGACATGGAAGTTGGTCAAATATCTCTTCAGAATAGATTATTGGCCATGGAAGAAAAGCAGGTACCATGTGTCATAAATACAGATGGAATACATATTATCGAAAACAGATTAAAAATAATGGAAGTTAATCATTCTAATCAGATGTCCATTATTCATAATCAAATAAAGGCTATGCAAGGTAATCATGATTCATGTCACTCTGCAAGAAAGATTCGTGAAAACTGAACTCAATCAAACGAAGTTAATGGTAAGACATGCCAGAGAAAGGGGTTCATTACATAAGAGGCTGGAAGAGAGGAAATTATAGGTCCCGTTTTGTTGTGAATATCTCAAGAAAGAGGCTAACTCCATTAATGAAGATTTAACTAAGAATGACATAATCAAAGAAGAAATTAAAAAAGGTCAAGTTATTACTCGTAACACTTGTGTGACTGATCCATCATTCTTGACAAAGCAGATACAAAATGAAGAAAGACATGTCATATGCATATCTTACATGCTTCATTTGAGAGTTTTGAAGCAAAATGTTCCACATCATCAGTGATACAGCCTACCACAAAGAAAAAGAGCAAGATAAAGAGAATAGAAAGCGATTTGATGCATCAGATAGTCGCGAACAACTTGATTTTTGGATAGGAAAAAGTCCTACCGTATGCATAATTGGACATGGCACATCCGATAAATAGCCGACAGATTTGCTTGAAAGTAGGCAAATGCTCAGTATGCACTATATTGAACACATATGATGCCATGAGGCATATTTGTATTGTATTTCTAACCTTATACCCTGTTATTTCAGTATTTCGTTTTGTAGTTAGATGTGTTTTTCATGTTATTAGACTAGTTAATAAATGAAGAGCTTATATCTTTCCTGTGCTTAACATTATATGGTGATTTTTGGATGGACGCTACTTATGTTATGTTTTGTGTTGCGTCGATGCAGATTCTGGATTCTCACATTCCTCCAGTGCAACAACGTGTCCCCAAGTAGAGCCAAATGTTGACCACTACGTGTCAACAAACCATAGCAGTACACCCCCTTTTTTCACAAGAGGGCTAGCGACTGATCGATGTGTCCATGTCGACCAACTTTCATTATCAACCTGATTGTCATGTTATAATGTAAACCCATTCTGCATGTATATGATGTAAATAATCTTAGCAAATTTGTGTCATGTATGTAATTGCCTAGGTAAACCTATTTTTCTGGTGATGATCTACATTCCGAGAGATTTTTTGTCTCATCGATCCATTCTTGGATGGATGACAGAGTTTTCCTTTAGCCTTACTCCAAAGCCGGAATGATTTTCGTTACCGGGATCTTAGGCAAGTTCTAGTTTTATAAATCAAGTCTATGTAAAAGTGATTTGGGAATAATCCTAACTATTTGGTTAGGTTATTTTATTACAAATTGGTTAGTCTGCTGGATTATATGTGTCGCAGTCTGCAGAAATGGGTAGTCTATGAGGAGTCTATTTCAGATGGGTTTTCCCCCTTGTGATGTAAAAGATATGCAAATGATGATGTAAAGTGCTTTGAGGGTTGGAAAAATAATTTACCCCTCATAGGTTAATTAATTAAATTTTTTGGCCAAAAATTAATTAAAATTCTAAGCCAAAAATTTAATTAATTATAGGTCCTAGGTAAATTTAAATTTTCCAAAGGCAAAATTCGTGGGTCTTTAAAATTCAAATTTTAAAAGGTCCCAGGACTGAGGTAAATTAATTATTTTGCTAAATTTTAAGCCTTTGGTCCCAGGACTAAGGTAAGTTAATTATTTCGCTAAATTTAAAATTTCGACAGATGAGATTAAAAGAAATTTTAATCCTCATCAATGGCCGAGATTGCTTTGACGAAGATCACTCGAACTAGCCGTTGGAGGATTTATCTTTAAATAGAAGGTTATTTGTCAGTCAGTCTATCCAATCTCTGGATCATGTACTAAGCTCTCAAACTCTCTTGTATACCTTTTTGAATTAATGCAAAAGTCTTTGGGGTTTCAATGTGTTGTAGTGTTCTTCTTCATGAATTTATGGTAACAGTGTTTTAATTTATGCTTAATATTATGTGAAACCTGTTAATTAATAGCTTACTTAGAATAATCTGAATACATCTATCTTATCCAGTTTGTTGGATCTAGGGTAACATTTTTAATTTTGATTGAAGTAGCAAGTATCTCTATTTCTTCAGAATTTTATTGTTGTTTTATTTCTCTACTTGATTTGATGGTTGATCTAGTGTTTGCAGAAGATCTCTTAGGTTTTCATTGAGCGTTTGTGGATAGTTCTCGGTTGGACCAACCAACTCTCAACACGTATTTTCTGAAGAGCCTACTTCATATAAGCCTTAGGATTTATTTTGGGCTAGTACCTCTCTAAAATTTCAAAATATTTTAAATATTTTGTGGAAATTTTGATAGATCTGGCTATTAAAAACCTTAGATTATCAGATCTGGGAGCGGAGTTGGACTCATACTCCTCAGATCTGATAGATCTGTAAATTATTTGTATAGATTTGTTATTTACTTGTGTAGATTAGAAATTTTGTAACATAATTTTGAATTTTAACACTTGGGTTTTTGGGATTTTCTCTATTTTTGTACATATTGGGTATTGAGTTTTTCTCTTTTCACTTGTGCAAAAATAGATTTGAGAAATCAACCAAGTAAATTTTTAGATTTGAGCTAGATTTAGACCCTGAAGGGCAAGATCTGGGCTCAAAGATTGTTTGCAGAAATAGATATGAGAAATCAACCAAGTAAATCTTTAGTTTTGAGATTTTTCAAGCAAATCTGGGGGTTTTGAGATAGATCTAGGCCCTAGAGGGCAATATCTTATACCAAATCTTTTTACAAGGCTACCCATTAAAGATTTTGCAATAAATCTGAAGATCTGAAGCAAAATAAATTTTTTCAGAACAAGGGTTTCAAGTTATGGGGCTCCTAAGCCCAGATCTGCCTTCTCCTAGCCCAACGCTAGTTCTGTTGGGCCTAGTGCTAGCTCTCATTGGCCCTAGATTCCCTTGCTCCATTTCTGATTTGAATATTTGATTTTTTGAAGCTAATCATTGGTGGGTTTTTGCAGAAAATTTGGTAAAAATTTGTGTTTCAGATATTGATTTTTTTTTGGCAACTTGGGCAAGTGTTCTTTAAGGTCTAGGGCCTAAGGGTTTGATCTCTAAACCATCTTTTTCCTCACTGTTTGCTACAACAGTCATATATCTTTCTAATAGTGGTGAAAAACACATCTAAGGGGTTTGAAATTAACAAAAAAATTGCTAAATATATTAATAAGTCATTTATGTTTGATGTGTATCAAGAATTTGGCCTAGATTTACATTTTGGGTCACTGTTATCTCTGAATAATTCTATTTCTGAAGTCTGAAATATAATAGTGGAAAAATTTCATGTGGGTTAGCCTAAAATCAGTTCCTAAGTTGTCTAATACATTAAGGAATTAATTTCTTGAGTTGGGCATTCATCATTAGGCTTATTTCATGTTTTAATCGCTGGCTGTAATAAGTATATCATATTTGATATAATTGCGGAAATCACATCACAACAGGTTGAAAATTTTTGATAATTCATGTGGGCAAGTTTGGAAAAATTTCGGTAATTTTTGGCATAAAGATATCATTGATAGCTTACTGTTTTCATTGTCATATTGCTGTTGTCATAAAAATTAATTTCTGCAAATTAAGTACTCTGTCATGGAATTGTGATAAAAGGCATATCCTTTGTTTCATAAACTGAGTATTTTTTTGAGCATCTGTCGACATTGATATTGAATTGCAAAGTTGTTTTTGTTCTTTTTGAGCTAAATGTATCAAGAAGATTTGAAATAAGTTGGTGTTTTAACTATAGTATCTTCAAGAATTTATCTTCTAAGTCTTTATCTAAAAAAAGGCGAGCATTTCATTTGGGTAATTGAGGGCTTTTGCGGCATAAGTGTTTTCCCATTTTCGAGTCTAACTTCATCTCATCTTCCGGTGCATTTGCATATAAGTTAACTTTGCATAGATAAAATTTACTTCCAAGCATAAGCTTGGTCGATAGACAGATAAATCTCCATCCGTCTTTTCTTAAGAAGCCTGTTTTAATAGTACTCTGCAGCGCTGGAGGCACGGGGTATGTTAGAATTTCAGGAGAGGTATCGTTAATCACACCTTAGGGTGCATCTCTTGATCTTCTCTCTGCCAATTGCTACGAAATTAGGCTCAACATAGAAAGGATTAAAGGATTCACATTTAAATAGGCTGTTGGAAATACTGAGGGGGGTGGGGGTGAATCAATATTTCTTTTTCAACTATTATTTTGCCAGTTAAAACATTTACATTCATAACACAAGATGAACAACAAGTATCAATGCTTTTATTAATATAATCTTTGCAATAAAATAGATACAATATATAAATGGTTGCAATCAGTTGCCAAGCACCAACTTGGACTTTTGTGAGGCTCCAACCTCTAGAGCACCAACTCCATTTTTTGTCAAGGCACCAACCTTGGACTTAGGAGCACCAACTCCCAAGACATCAATCCTTCCAGTTCTAAGGCACCAACTTCAAAGACACCATTCCTTCCAATTTTTAAGGCCCCAACCCCAAGGACAACAATTCTTCCAACTTCTAAGGCACCAACCCCAAGGGCTCCGACCCAGTCTTATCAAGGCATGTTTGATAGTAATGTCTTGCTCTCAGAACTCTTCTTTACTGAGTTCTGTCTATTTACAACTTCACTGTAGTCTCCATACTACAACATCAATGACAACCAGTCTTCTTATGAAAGAGTCTTTACAACTCTTAATATTGGCCACACAGAGTTTGCAATAGCCTTCATGACCTTTGATAATGTCTCCACACAACTTTAGTGAGTCTACTACTAGCTGCACTAAGCTCTGCATAAGAACCAACTTTCTGCTGAAGCATATGTTCTTACTGTCAAAGTAAATACCTCAGCATGACTGCTTCTCTGCTGACTACTTTAACCTTCAAACAATGTCAGATAAACTTTATTTATTACATCCCAGTATTGTTATACAGAGTGCATTGTGTACCTAATTAATTCTTTCACAGGGTAACACGATCAGCAAGAAGCTCACCCTTTGAATGCCTCCTGTCCTGTTGGTCCTTCGGCCCTTTTTTGTTCTGCTGGACCCTATGGCTGCCTCTGTTTCTTCCAACTTTTTCAACAACACTTCCACTTTCCTTGTTCTCTATTTTTTGTATCTTCCTGATGCCTTTGACTGTCGGTTTCCTCTTTCTGCTGGCTCTTTGGCTTCCTCCTTAGTCACTGTAGTTTCCTCTGCCTCGCTTGATCCTTCGGCTTCCCTCCTCGGTCGCTGTAGTTTCCTTTGCCTATTCGGATTAGCCAATGCTTGACGAACACGTTAATACAAAAGAGAACGCCGAATATACAAAGGAAATGATGTTTATTGAGCAATATCAGAGAGAGCCCCTTTTCTTATTTAATAACGTTCATACACAGGACTTTACTGTTACGGAGAGACTGTACCAATCAGGAGGCCCCACCTGCCACATCATCATCGCAATCGCAACTGCCATGATTCAGCCCACTGAACTATCGGAACTGTTATTTATGCATTTTGGCCTTCAAACCCCACCAATACAATTATTTGAAATACACAGGAATATATGGAAAAACCGACCGAATGCTTAAAGGAAGACTTCAAATTCATTACACTTGCATCTATAACTTCATTAGGTCTGTTGTGTAATCGCAATCGGTAGTCGCAACCTCCGGAGGTCCTGTATAAGTTGAGTCCATAACATCACCGATGGCCGATGGCCTTGCTGGACGCGATATAGTATTAAGCTGTGTTACAATCGGACCATCGGGTTCGCAACATATATTGTAATCAGCGCTTTCAAAGCGACAAGGCTTTAAGCACTTGCGATATGGCATATGCGACATAGCATTAAGTCATATTGTAGTGTTTAAGTGGGTCCGCATGCTTTATCGCAGTCGGCGCTTTGCGAGGTCCAATAGGTAGATGCGATATACAATAAAGCGTTTCATAATGTTGCAGCGGGTCCGCAACGTATTGCTATTATATATCTATATATATATATATATATATATATATATATATATATATATGTTGCAATTCGCAAGTTTTAATGAGGCAAGGCTTAGAGCCCAAATATAACGATATATATGAAATACACTTAAAACCCGCTTTGAAGCACTTACCCGGACTTCCGTTGTTTATACACCCAGACATATATGTCTTGTCTGGTCTGCACATATATATCACTGTCGGGGGTTTCGGGTAGTGGCTCATAATAGACCCCATCAATATGATTTCTTCGTTATATATGTATATTCTGCCTCCGATAGTGTATTTCGATATATATGTGAATTCCGCCTCTGATAGTGTATTCTGATATATATGTAAACTTTGCCTCTGATAGTGTATATTGTGCACATATATAGATTATATACTGCTTCGCCTTTGCTCTTTGTAGTCTTTCGCTCTTCTTTATTGCTCCGCTAATAGTTCTTCTTTGGCTGGCATACATTACTCTCGATACTCCCAATATGGCTCCTCCTGAGCTCCGATAGCTTTGTTTTGCTCCTCCGATATGTTCTCCTTTGGCATATATATATGACATATATATATGGCTCCTTCTATAGCTCTGATAACTTTGTTTTGCTTCTCTGATAGCTCTGCTTTGCTCCTCCGATATGTCTCTTCTCGCTCCAATGTCTTCCTTTGGCTTTGCACTGTCTTTCAATAACCTTCTCTGATACCTTCATACTTTGATGGCTTCTGTCTTTTCTGATATGCCTCTTTTGCTCTGATATTCTGCAATAATCTTAAGCATAAGTGATAGCTTTGATATGCCTCCTTTGTTAACTCCTCCGTTAACAGACTCTTACTCATGGCTTGGCTTTCCTGATGGCCTTGCTCTTGTTTCTTCATGGATTTGCTTTGCTTCCCCTTGGCTTCATATCATCATCTAGTATCTAAACTATTGCCATATTGACATCACTGACAACCTAGGTCAACATAGGCATTTAACTAAAATTAACCAAGATTCCTGCATCTCACATTAGTTTTAGGATCTGCATTTCATATGAAATAGTCGTTCATCTAAGCAGCAATTGCTAATTGATTACTTGGTCTTAATTTCCCTAGCAAAATCGTTGACTCCATAAGGCACTGGTATCAATCATTTAAAATCTAATCAAATCCTATAAGTCTTGCTAAATCTTAATTAAGTACTTGATCGCTTCACTGTGTCTCTTGAACTGGTTGGTTTCCAACTAGTTCTTCTTCGTTCCACTTTTCCATAGGGTCTACCCCCTTAGCCTGCTGTAGGGAGACAACTTAAACGGAGAGATTGGGGATCAGGGTGACAACTCCCGCTTTGAGCCGTTGCCACGGTGCCTAGACATTCTGTTGGATAACAAGGCCTAACAAGGTGGTGCAAGCTATCACGGATAATGCATCAATTTGCAAAGCTGCAGGTTTAATTATTGAGGGGAGGTATGACCACATCTTTTGGACACCATGCATTGTCCATAATCTGAATTTGACCTTAGAGGAGATCGACAACAAAGTTTCCTAGATAAAGGAAATCACAGGGGAAGCAAGGGAGATTGTTAAATTCATCACCAACCACCACTAATCTTAGGCCATATTTTGAGAGTACTCCAAATTGGAGTTGTTAAAAGTTGCTGAGACAAGATATGCCTCAAACTTCCTGATGTTGTGCTGCCTTATTGAGGTTAAGCATGCATTAGTTTCTATGGTGGTGAGTCAACTTTGGATTGAGTGGAGACAAACAGATTCAAAGCGGGGATATATGGTGCGTAGATTGTGCCTTGATGAGGATTGGTGGAGCAAGGTAGATTTCTTGCTAAAGTTCACAACCTCGACATTTGAGCATTTTTGGAGAGCTGACACTGATCAACCTTTCTTAGGAGAGGTATATGATGGCATGGATTCCATGGTTGAGAAAAGCATGGAAATCATTTCGCAAGAGTCTCCAGAACTTTTGTTTTTTGATGATCATTTTGCTGGTTTAGTCAAGAAAATCATTGTTGATAGGTGGAACAATTTCGACACTCCATTACACACTTTAGCACATTCCTTGAACCCCAAATTTTATGATGAGGAGCTTATTGCTCAAAGCAATGGGAAGAGGAAGGCACCCCATAAGGATAGAGAGGTGGCAAATGGGGTGAAAAAAGCCCTTATGAGAATGTTTTCTTCTCATCTACACAGGGAGGTAAAGGAAGAATTTGCCAGTTTTGCTGCAAGAATAGATGATTATGCAGAGATAACAACTTTGGAGGAGAGAAGCACCATGAATCTAGTTAGGTGGTGGATTTGTCTTGGAGCAAATGGTGTACATTTACAAAACCTTGCCATTCATATTCTTTCACAAGTGGCAAGCTCTTCATCAACATAAAGGAATTGGAGCACTTATGGTTTTATTCATTCTGTGAAGTGCAATAGGTTGGGCTCACAGAAGGCAGGGGATCTTGTTTGTGTGCACTCCAACCTTCGCCTTGCATCTCATAGGGGTCCAGAATACAACAGTGGTCCTTCTAAAAAATGGGATGTGGATGCAGAAAGTCCTGATTTGGATCTCTCTCTTGTTGCCCTTAATATTGAGGTCCAGCCTGGAAGTGGAATTGGCCCATCATCTTCTTCAACACCACCATCCACTGTTGAGCATGGTTTTGCTTCTGTTTTTGATGAGGATTATGATGATGAGGATTAGTCTTTTGTTATAGTCCTTGTAGCCTTATAGTCTTTATTGTACTTGTAGCTTCATATATTAATATATAATAAAGGTTGATTTTGAGATTTGGATATATAGTAAAGGTTGCTTTTGGATATTCCGATATTTTTATTTTCATTATGTGATCATTCATGAGTAAATGTGATGTAAATTTAATCATAATGTTTAA
This sequence comes from Pinus taeda, assembly GCA_000404065.3. Classification (NCBI taxonomy): domain Eukaryota; kingdom Viridiplantae; phylum Streptophyta; class Pinopsida; order Pinales; family Pinaceae; genus Pinus; species Pinus taeda. The sequence goes on along the minus strand of APFE030333981.1, from coordinate 152,995 downwards.
ATGTAATAAAGTATAATGTATCATGTATGCTTTATGATTGTACATAACATTTCTTAAATACTTATATATATTATCTTATATAATTATATATATATAAATATTATATATATATTATTATATTTGCATTTCCTCGTTTCGTGCAACTTAGTTTAGAACTCATGTGCCTTAGCCTCTCCACCAAATTTCATAGCTAGAGCACATCCGATGCTACCAAAAACTAAGAATCCTTCTTAGCGAGGAAAGTGCTCTACCAACAATGTCTAACTGCATGCTGCTCTATCTCTGAAGCATCTCCTTTCCGCACTATTGCTACCACTGCCACTGTACTGTTGCCCATGACACTGCCACTGCCACTGCTGCATCTGTACTACAACTCCCTTTCAAATGCTGCATCACGCTATTGAAAAGGATTTTCCAACATACCCATTTGTTCTCGGAATTGAACAAACTTTGTTCCTCCTAGAGCCTTAGTGAGTACATCTGCTACCTGATTTTCTATGGGAGTATACTCCAACTGTACCGCCCCACGTTGAACACAGTCCCTGATAAAGTGACACCGAATATCAATGTGTTTGGAGCGATCAGGAAACACTAGATTTTCAAAGAGCTTGATGCAACTCTGATTATCACAGAAGATTTTTTGTCGCTTCCATCCTCTTCCTGAATATATTTACAAGCAGTTTCTTGAGCCATATAGCTTCACATGTTGCTGTGCTAGCTGCCATATAATTAGCTTCAACCGAGCTCAGTGCTACATACTTTTGCTTCTTACTGCACCAGGAGTTCATCCCAAATCCAATACCAAAGCAAATACCCAATGGTACTTTTCCTGTCTACTGAAATTCTTGCCCAATCTGCATCAGTGAATATACTCAATTTGATATCATCGCCCTTGGTGTATCTTAATCCAAAATTGACTGTTCCCTGCACATACCTGAGAATGTGCTTTGCTGCTGTCCAGGTGCCCCCTTTTTGGTTCCACCACGCACTGACTAAGGGTGTTAACAACATAACATATGTCTGGCTTGGTGTTGACTAGATACACAAGCGACCCAATGAGCTCTCTGTATAAGGTGGGGTCCACTTCCTTGTCTTTGGATGCATTTATTTTCTTCCAATTGGTAATCATAAGTGTAGCCATAGGTCGACAATCTTGCAGTGTGAATCTTTTCAGAATTTCTGACACATATCTACCTTGGCCAAGGAAGATCTCACCATCCTGCTGCCAAACTTCCAATCCCAGAAAGTAGTCCAATCCCAGAAAGTAGTGCATTAGCCCCAAATCCTTCATGTCAATTTCTGTTTCCAGGTTCTTCTTGTAATCCTCTGTAACTCTGGATGATCCCGTCAAAAATAGATCATCCACATGTAATGCCAGAATTAACGGCTCATCTTCTACTAATAGAGAATAAATATTGGGATCGACATCGCTCTTGATGAATCCCAACTGTTGTAAGTAGCTGTCAATTTGACCATAACAAGATCTGGGTGCTTGTTTCAGCCTATACAAGGCTTTCTTCAATCTACACTCATGAGTTCTCTTCTCATGTGTTTCGAAACCTTCTGGCTATTCGATATATACCTCTTCTTCTATCACCCCATTCAAGAATGTTGTCTTGACATCCATTTGGTGAATCTCCCATCCCATCTGTGCTACAAGGGATATAATGGATCTAATAGAGGTATATCGGGCTACTGGGGCAAAGGACTCTTCATAGTCTATTCCTTCCTTTTGAGCATATCCTTTTGCAATGAACCTAACCTTATACTTGTCTACGTTGCCATCTGCAACATACTTGATCTTGTAGATCCATCTTGAACCCACAACTGATCTGTTCTCTGGTCTTGGTACAATTTCCTAGACATCATTTGACATAATGGAAATCTACTGTTCTGTCATGGCATCCAACCATACTTGGTGCTGTACGGCTTCATGAAAACTAGATGGTTCTTCGACTTGACCTACCAACTTGGTACCTGTCAGGTTGTCTATGTAGCCTTTTTTCAGCTCTAGGAGCTCCAATTGTTGATTTGGGGTAGCATTGGATGTGCTCTAGCCACGAAATTTGGTGGAGAGGTTGGGGCACATGAGATCTCCAATACCTAGAAAGGGTTTGGGCAAATTCTAAACAGATCAAGAGATATTAAAATAATTAATATTTTAATGGAGTTCCTAAGTGAAAGCTTAGGGAAACTAAAATATTAATATGTATTAATATGAATTTGTGTTAGAATGGTCCAAAAGACATGGATCAAGCCAGATCTAATCTTAGCCGTTGATTAGGGACTTAATATCGGTCGTTGATATGTCAACAGGGAAAGTATAAGAGGAGGCTTGAGGGTCACTTGGAGAATACATCAGAGTGATCAGTCATTCTATTCTCTAGAGCGGGGTTTGCTAAGAGAGATAAAATTAGTGATTGAGAGTTGCAGCTGAGGGGCATTGAGTACAGAGAGACAAAGAGGTAGAGATAGTGCCAAGAGAGCAGTGGAGTAGCCGAGGAAAGTGACGCAGAGCCAACCAGGGCTCACGCAGGGCCACGTAGAGGCAGTTGGGAGCTGCGCAGAGCCTCAGAGAGGCCAGCATTGCTGATGCAGAAGGCTAGAGGGTTGATGTAGGGCATCCTAAGGCTGACGTAGACCCATCTGAGGTGACGCAGGGCTAGCGCTGGGAAGAGAGGGGCTGATGCAGTCCGGAGAGAGGCTGACGCTGGGGTCTCTGGGGAAAATCGGTGTTGAGGAGCTGCCATAATGATTAATCAGGGTTTCAGCCAGGAGATTTGTCAAAAACTGAGAGGTATTACTGCCAAGGAAATTCTCTGTTGGGTAGGCTAGTTTTGGCACCCAGATTGTACTCTGATATTGCTTAATAAGAAAACCCTCAGATAGCTACACCGGTTTTCCCACATTGGGTTTTTTCCGGGGACATTGGTCCAAAAATAAATGGTGTCATATGGTGTGATTGTTTCTGTTTCCTTTAGTTGTTGATCTGTAATATGTTGAGCATGCACTAGTATTTATTTTCAGTATTTACATTGTAAATAACTTGTTAAGTAAAATAACAAGTAGGTAGGAATAAATTAGATAAAGTGCATGGAGGGTTTCTAACTAAGTAGACTTAGAAACTTCAACATGGTATGAGAGTGTGATTATAGATCACAGGAGGACTAAGGACATCAGCCGAGTGGAGCAATAGCAGCAGAAAACAACTGTCCCGAGGTGGCAAAAGCTGTTTCTAGCATAGCGACAACAAGGGAAGGGTGACACAGTGCTTGCGTCATCAAGGGTGAGTCGGGAAGAGGTAGTGCAGAGGTTAAGGAAGGTAAAGGGAGCCTCATGCAGAAGCTGGGAGGGCTGACGCAGTTGGCTGAGGAGGCCGGGTTGTTGGTGCCGGGATTGCGCAGAGCCTAGGAGCTCTCACCTTCAGGTTGCTAGGGTCTAGAAGGTTGTGGGAATATTGCAGAGTGGAGCAGGTGAGGTGCTGTAGTCAGAACAATACCTGATAGAGCAAGGGCAAGAGGAGTTGCTACCGAGGGTTTCTAGCCGAGGAACCCGGATCAGTGGTGCGATTGCACAAGATGATTAGAGTAGGGGGCATCTCGACAGTGGCAGAAGGATTTCCAAGAGGGAAATCGAGACTCAGAGGGAGTCCAGAAGAGAACTTCCAGACGAGAAGTAGAGACTCAGAGGGAGTCGAGAAGAGAACTTCCAGACGAGAAGTAGAGACTCAGAGGAGTCGAACAAAGAACTTCCAGGAGGGAAGTAGAGGAGCATCACGACACTACACGGAGTAAGAGACCAGGATAGACTGGACGGAGCGTCGAACTTCGCAGTCTGGAAGGGCAAAATCTTATCCGTACTTGATAGAAATTGTGTCAAAAACTTCGCCTTGATGGTTATAGCTATCCCAGTCGACCCCAATGATAACGACAAGTACGAGGAGGCAATGGCGATGGCCAAGAGCATCATCCTTGATGGGGTCAAGGATCATGTAGTACCACACATTGCCGAGAAGGAAATGACATATGAGATGTGGGAGGATCTCAAGAAATTGTACCAGCATACTTTTGTGCAAAGAAGAATGCTACTTGAGAATCAGTTGAGGTCATATCAGATGAAGAAGGGAGAACCGATTGACACCTTCCTCGGAGGACTGAATGAGATCCGAGATCACTTGACTGCTATAGAAGCCACGCTGGATCAGGAGTTGATGGTGAGGATAGCCCTGAATGCTGTCTCAGAAGACTGGAAGGTATTTGCCTAGATTATACTGGGCAGAGGGACTCTCCCACCTTGGGACGAGATGTGGGTGACTCTTCACCAGGAAGAGATCAAATGGCTGTCGAAGACAGGTAGTAGCAGCAAGGGGATCAAAGTCAAGCAGGAGGAGGAAGATGTTTTCCTAGCATCTGAGGGAAAGTAGGAAAAGCAAAAGAAGAAGGGTCTCTCCAAGATCAAGTGCTTCCACTGTGGGGAGCTGGGTCATTATGTGACCCAGTGTCCAAGGAAGAAGAGTAAGGGAAAGTCTTCCTAGACTAAGGCAGTGCCAACAAGGGCAGAGAAGGAAGTTTTGACAAACGATGATTGTGCCATGAGTGCACACACATCACTTGAGCGGAAGTGGGGAGACATCGAGCTGTAGTCATGTGGACTACAGGCGATGAGGGGCAGGATCCTCGACGTACCCTACCTCTTGGATTAGACCTTGCTACGGGAGCCCCGAAGAAGAGTAGCGGAACTCACTGAGTCGGGTAGAGACAGATGCGGATGAAGCGGCAGAGAGAGCTACATTGCAGGAGTCCCAAGACAGCGCGAGGCTCGCAGGTTGCAGCAGTGCGAGAGGCACAGGAGTGTTGCACCAATGCAGGATGGCATAGAGAGGTGTGCAACGGTGCGAGATGCAAGGAGTTATTGCAGCGACGTAGAGGTCAGAGAGGGAGCACTTGTCAGCGACAGAGGGAGCTTCAACATTAGTGATTATCTCTAGCCCAACAGGGAGGTCAGATTGGGAGATCAGTTACTTACTTCTAAGTAACTGAGCTGCAGTGCAACAATGGGTAGCACGATGCAACATGATGAGAGGAGGTGCAGTGCAGATGCAGTGTTGGGAGAAAGGACCAGCAGCAACACGGATGCAGAGGGAGCTGTCGTACAGATGCAGCAGTGGCAGTGGCAGAACCATGGGCAGCTATAAAATGTAGCAGTGCAGAGGATGTTGGGCAGGAAGGCCTAGCATCAACACAGGGACCGATGCTGGATGATCATAGTAATACTCACTGAGGAGTATTACTAGAACACAATCCTCGCTAAGAGGGAGTGTTAATTTGGGATAGCATCAAATGTGCTCTAGCCACGAAATTTGGTGGAGAGGTTGGGGCACATGAGATCTCCAATACTCATAAAGAATTTGGGCAGATTCTAAACAGATTAGGAGATATTAAAATATTTAATATTTTTAATGGAGTCCCTAAGTCTAAACTTAGGGAAAATAAAATATTAATGTATACTAATATGGATCTATGTTAGAATGGTCCAAAAGACATGGATCAAGCCAGATCTAATCTTAGCCGTGGATTAGGGACTTAATCTTGGCCGTTGATATGTCAACAAAAAAAGTATAAGAGGAGGCTTGAGGGTCACTTGGAGAATACACCAGAGTGATTAGTCATTCTATTCTCTAGAGTGGGGTTTGCTAAGAGAGATATAATAAGTGATTGGGAGTTGTAGCTGAGGGGCATTGAGTACAGAGAGACAGAGAGATAGACATAATGCCAGGAGAGCAGCGCAGTCTCCGGGGAAGGTGACGCAGAGCCAGCTAGGGCTCACGCAGGGCCACGCAGAGGCAACCGGGAGCTGTGCAGAGCCTCAGAGAGGCCAACGTTGCTGATGCAGAGGGCCAGAGGCCTGACGCAGGGCATCCTAAGTCTGACGCAGATCCATCCGGGGTGACGTAGGCCCAACACTGTGTAGAGAGGGGCTGACACAAGCCAGGGAGAGGCTGACGCTGGGGTTTCTGGGGCAGATTGGTGCTGAGGAGCTGTCAGAAGGATTAATCGGGGTTTTAGCCAGGAGATTTGTCTGAAACTGAGAGATATTACTGCTAAGGAAATTCTTTGTTGGGTAGGCCATTTTCGGCACCCAAAGTGTACTCTGATATTGCTTAATAAAAAAACCCATAGATAGCTGCACCGATTTTCCCACATTGGGTTTTTCCGGGGACATTGGTCCAAAAATAATCATGTCATATGGTGTGATTGTTTCTGTTTCCTTTAGTTGTTGATCTGTAATATGTTGATGTGTCCCCTTTTCTTTACGAACTTTCACTGATGGGAGGAGTCCAGTTATAAAGGAAATCACTGGGATGATATGATCAATAGAACGATATAAGGTGATTTCCAAAGTCCATTCAAAAGAGGCTCAGATAATGGCTTTGTTATGAATATAATTCATATAAAAATAACAATGTAAATATAAATATAATAATAATAAATAATACTTAATTAACTAATAGTTAGTTAATTCAGGGAACGAAGAGCTTTTATGCTTAAGGAATCATAACCAAAGCCTACTTGCACAAATAAAGAAGCTTAAAAGTGACAAGAAGTCACTAAATGACAAGTTAGCACAACTTCAAGAAGAAATATTGAAGTCGTCGGTCATTTCAGTCAAAGTTGAAGATAAAGGAATAAATACTGATCTAGTCAATATCACAACTAAAGAAGAAGAGAAATCTAGAGAGGTTAGAACATATTTGGAAGTTATAGACATTCCAAATGGTGATTCAGTAGCCAACTCCACAACAACTCCTAAAGGAAATCAGGAAACAACCACTAACATGATAAGGGAAAGTCGAACCAGAAGAAATATTTATCGACATCCGAACCATAAGAGCAGACTTTTTAATCAATCTATATGTACCAGTATCACTTAGAACATAAACAACAAATTTATGTTCCAAGGAAAGCTTAAGTTTGCAGAATCCATTCCTATGATAACAATTCATTACAAATTTCAAGCGATCAAAGGATTCCACAGAAGATTAATCTTGGATGGTCCGATCCATTCTTAATTCGACAATTTTATTTATCACTCCAAGCATCATATCGTCTTGTATCAACGAAGATGAAAGTTCAGAGACGAGAAGATATCCGAAACAGGAAAGAGAGGCCAAAACTTTCATCAGTAAAGTTTTGAGGACAAAGCTTTTTGAAGGCAATGTTATGAATATAATTCATATAAAAATAATAATGTAAATATAAAATATAATAATAATAAATAATATTTAATTTACTAATAGTTAGTTAGTTAGTAAAGAAGAGACATGTCTTAGAGATATGACCATTTATTTAAGGGCACCTGCCTAGGGTCTATAAGCAAGCCCTCACCCTCATTGTAATCTCATATAACATCAATTCTTATACAATATTTAATATACATTACTTGTCCTATAATGGATGTCTTTGTCTTCGAAGAATTTTGAAGCTTACTCTGCTGTGTATACGAACTTTGTTCATTATAGGCTTGCTTGCTTCAAAAGAAAGATAAGGGCTTTGCATTAAAGGCTTATGGAAGGAGGCCTAGACCTAGGTGAAAGGGATACTCAATAGATGGGATACACCTGTGGCAATGCTTCGTAAGGAATGGGAAAGACCTCTCTTAATGTTATGTAAGATAACAATGATGCAAGGGTTTCAAGACCACAAGAGAGACCAATGGGGTTCAAAGCAAGGCCTAGGGTTTATGAAATTCAAGGACAATGAGATGCCTAAGTCAGGCAAGGATGATAGGGGTCAGAGAATGATCAACTCCAACAAGTTTTCTAGAGAAAATGACCCCAAAAATGCCGCTAACCAAGATAGGTGAAGGATATAAACAATTTCAGAGCTAGGGTTTGAGATTTGTCTCAAACTGGCCATGAGAATTGCCCCAAATTTGGAGGGCTCTTAGAGGACTCACTAATGTAGTTTCCTACCAACTTGCTCTCAAAAACTCACCTCCTAAAGAAATTCGTGCTATGCGCTAGTTGGCCTTCTAGGGTTATGGTAGAAAGAGGAAAAAAAGTGAAAAAAATGGTTTTAAGATGATCAACTAGGATTAGAACCTAGTGTTTTGACAATTGGAAGAAACGGAGTGGAGATTGACCTTGATGAAGTGATTTCTCTTTATCAAGGAGTCCTATTCAACTTTCCGTTAACCCTATTGAGGCAGAAACCCAACAACAAAGGAATTTACTCTTCGTTTGGAAAGATAATGAAGTTTCAAGTTTTGCAAGACAACACAAGCCTCTAGGAACATTCATTCACTATATCTAACATGTAATGCATGCAATACTTCACAATCCCAGTGTGTCGTAAATTTCGCATCAAATTAGGGCACAAGAAGATAATGACAAGATATTCCATACATCAATCATGTGGCAAACTAAAGAAATAACATCGATGTAGCACTTACAAGACAAAGCGAATATATCCATGCATCATGTTTGCAAAATAGAAGCTCCAAAATAAGATAACAAAGATACAAACATCAAAATGCATTAGGAATAACCAATTTCATCCATCAATTGTAGGCCCGAATTCTTTTTTACAAGAGAAATCCTAATCCAAATGATGATGATCAATACAAATGAGGCGTCTTCAATTTACATGAGCCTCAAGGGGTTCAATTTAGTTCAATTAGGCTAATAAGGCCCTAAAAACAACTTTAATGTGCCAAATAACAACCCAATTAGTGACCATCCCACCAAATAGCTCAAAAATACAAAATAAGCCTTCCTAATGAGGCCAAAATGATATAATCATGGTGCAAAGGGCCATTGGAAGGCCAATATATGTCCCTCATGTGCCAAAATGAAGAAGAGGGCTCTCAAAATCATAACCAAGGGGTTGGCTCCTTGGTTTCTAAGCAAAACATTTGTGGTGCTTCCAAGTGGCTATGGAGGCACATTGATGGTCTCATGGGTCTCCAATTGTATCAACATGTCGATACTCCATCCATAAGGGCAAGAATGATGATACAAGCCCTCCCATGTCTCCTTAGGTGAGAAAAAAACCCATCGGTGTGAAAATTTCTAAACTGAAATTCTGCAACTAATATGTTTCACCTACTTATTATTTACAATAAGTTATTTATGAAATCCCTTCAACAAATATTAAAATAAATTCTACTACAGTTATCGCACAATTACTCAGAGAAAAATACATGCACAAGAACCAATCACATCAACACAGTTGTTTTTGGACAATTGTCCCCGGAAAAACTTAATGCGAGAAAACTGGTGCTGCAGATGAGGGCTTTATTAATCTTTAGCAGCAATTGCTTTTACAAGGAATGATTTTACAGAGAAACTGAAATACAACTCTTGAGACTTTCCCTTTGAGACTTTCTGACACTTTGGAGACCCTGCATGGTTCTGAGTGGCTCTGCGTCCCTCTGTGTCAGCGTGCGTGAGGGTTACATCTCTCCTCCGAATTGTGTCTCTCTTTGCGCTGTCTCCCACTGTCCTTGCGTCACCTCTTCCTTAGTCATTGCCTGCTGCTGATGCCGTCCTCTTCCTCCACCTTGCAAATCTCCCTCTGAAATCGATCTCCTTCTCTTAAGAATCGATTTTCCTTGAGATACTGAGTATCTGCCGGTGTGTCTCCAAATGATCCTTATGTCTTCTCTTATACTTTTCCTGTTGATGTATCAACGGTCGCGATTAAGTCTCTAATCAATGGCTAAGATTAAAAAAGACTTGACTCTCATCTCTTAGAAGCTTCTCACCCTTATCTTTCTTAATTCCCATTAATATTTTTATTTTTCTAAGTTTAGAATTAGGAACCCATTAAAAATATTAATTATTTTAATAACTCCTCCTCTAGGTGGAATTTCTCAAAACGATTTCTAGGTCTTGGAGATCTCATGTGTCTTAGCCTCTCCTCCAAATTCAAGGCTAGAGCACATCCGATGCTATCAAAAATCAACAATCCTGGCCCTAGATCATAAGGCAAGTGTTTGGTGGCCGACTGGGCATAAGTGGAGTATAAGCAAGCCAAATGTGGTGCTGAAGAATCCCATGGCGTGGCAATCAATGCTTTGCTATGGAGGAGGCCCATGGCGCTCAATGCTAACCCACAAGTGCCATCATGACCGCTTGGAGGGCGTGGATCTCATATAGGGAGGCCAAGACCAAGATGAAGATCCACCTGCAATTTTGTATAAGATCCATTGCATCTCCTCAACTTCCAATACAACAATTCATTAGTGCAATTGAGTAAATAGGCTTACAAATCAGGGGCCAAAGTGAACACTTCACAGTGGCATGCCCTTTTGATAATGGGCTTTTAGAATGTATAGGTGTCTCTAGGCTCAAAAGGGAGGTTAATAAAGGTTCTTATGAGGTGTTTTCAACCTATAAGGGATTGACCGGTCCATGGTACATATGTTAAATGGCAGGTGTCATGTGAAATAATGATGGAACAAAATGGGGCAATAGGGAAGGCTCCAAGCCACATGCCATTGTACAAGGGTAGCTATAATGGGGAAAACACACACATGGGTGTATAGATGTAGGAGGGAGCAATCGTGGTACACGAGTTACCCCCACCTTTGTTTTTCCACCCTTCTTCATATGCCTTTTGCCTTTTATTGATTTTTCTTTTAATAACTGCTCGGGGTTGTAAGGAATGAGAGCATGATGTGGATGATATAACAATGAATACCCCCTTAATGGTTGGGGCCGTTGGGCAGTTCATCGCCCACTAGGGTTTGGCACAATCATGGATTCTTTAATGATGTGGGGGGCTCTCATAGGGGCCCTAGGAACCAGGGTGATGGTCGTAATGATAGGGGTCGAACTCATATTTGGCTTTTGACCACATGCTAAATTTTTATGTCCCGACCATCTTTTTCATTTTATGGTACATTTTCTGTTGTAACTTGCCAAATTATGCTTTAACTTTCTTTTTAGCTACATCAACCTTTGAGGCATGTTGCATGCTTGACCTGAAGTGTGGGCAAGGGGAGGGGGAGGCTATTTCCTTGTGGACCCAATGGACAAATGTGGACTAGGAAATATGTGAAAGAGGTTATAATGAGCAGAGGGGAGTGATGTATGTGTTGTTAGGAAGCGGGACCACACAACCAAAATCAAGGTTTCCCATGTAGTGTCACTCTTAAAGCTACTATGCAATAAAGGAGATCCCATGGGACTAGGATACAAGATTAACCACCAAATTGGACAAGGGACAATAGTGCAGACTAAGCCCATTCTTTCCGTCGAATCCCCCAATAATCCATGTTTAGATGTGTCCATGATAAGTAAGCAAATATACCCAATTATATAATGAAAAGTCATACCTTCGGGGTTAGAAGGCAAACATAAGATCATAACAGATGGGTGAAGGCACATAATATCTGGCTCAGGTGGCAGAGAATGGTGGCACATCGAGCTATCTGGTGACTCCAAGGGGCTAATGGCTACTGACTGAAGACAAAACTAGGAGAAAACTTCTCCTATGGGTGTCACCGACTGGTGGTGGGTAACACAACTTACTAGTGAGGGCCATATTCTCTTAATCATAATTCTTGTTTTGAAGATCCTCGTCCCAAAGTTCTACCTGGATAGAATCATCGCATAACTTGTTCCAATCTGGCAGTTTCCCTCGAGAGGCTATTCCTTTGATAAATGGCTTCCATTCCTTGAAGAAGCTCTTCAAGGTAGTCCTCACTAAGTCATTCTCTAGGATAATATCATCAATGGCAGTAAGCTCATCAAGGACACGCTGAATCCTCATTAGAGACAAAGTCACACTCTCTCCATCTGTCATCTTGGTTGCCTCGAGCTTCTCTCTCAAGACCATCTTCCAATTCACATTATTGTTCAGGAACAAACCTTGAAGAGCCTTCCACATCACTTATGCGGTGGTATTCCCTGAGAGATGCGGTATCAAGTAATCCTTAACTCCATCAAGAATGATCAACTTGACCTTTGCATCTGACTTCTCATGCTTTGCCAAATCAGCTGGATCTGTTGGTTTGACAATACTCTTTTCAACAAATTCCCATATTTCATTAACCAACAACACGAGCTTGATCCTTTCCTTCCAAAAACAGTAGTTGGACAGCCCATCCAACCTGTCCTCATACCTCAAGCCAACAATCCCTCGTACCTCAAGCCAACAATCATCTTTGACATGCTATTTGTCCTTCAACTACAAGCCAACCAGCTCCCTCTTAAGCTGCTTCTTCTGCATGCTCTGATCCACCTTCCCTTCAAAGTAGCTCTAATACCATGTTGAAATTCCTTATACCCTAGGTCTGGTCTATGCCTTGACTAGAACATAAAGACATTGAAGATACTCAACCACGAAGCACTTTGCACAGTTGAAATATAGCAGCAGTAAAATCAACAAAAGTACACAAGATATATAGGTCCAAAATTTTGCTTATCAGTCCATCAGCAAGAAATCATAGGGCCTGCGTACCATTGATCATGCCACTTCAGAAAACCTTGGTACAAATGCTATGATAAAATGTACAACTAGGATTTGAGGCATTATCCTTCAGGCCTTCAACTGCCCACAAACACAAAGACATAAATAACTTGACTTGCTGATGTAATCCTTCACAAGAAGCCCTTTCAGTTCTCCTTTGTTCTCTGTACTTCAAATTTAAGGAGATGTCTGCAATGCCTCTATGCAGCCAAAATGAGGTGTACAATTAAATCTCTGTTGGGTACTTCCTTTACAGCTTTCTTCCATACACATTTAGCCTCTTTGAAGTATAAAGCCCTCTATGCAGCCAAAATGAGGTGTACAATTAAATCTCTGTTGGGTACTTCCTTTATAGCTTTCTTCCATACACATTTAGCCTCTTTGAAATATAAAGCGTCCACGTATTCCCATAGGCCTTCCACACTTTATTGCTTGTCATAGCAATTATCAACCACATGCACTCTACAAAGCCATCTTCTTCCAATGTCCCATCCTTCATAAGGCTAGAGTTACCATGTCAGATTGCAAATCACTGAGTAAATGTCACACATGCAGCTGTCATACAGAATAGTGGATAACAGGCTTGTATTCCTCCCGCATACCTAACAAGATATCTATGTATCCCTTCCAAGTTGAGAGCTTCCTTGAATAACTCATAGAATTGATATAACCATCTATCATACACATTTTTCTATTCTATTTTTTTACTTCAATATAGAAAACAGTTTTATGCTATTTTCTTTCTATGCACACAACCTAATATTTGTATCGAAGTAGTTATCACTGAACTACAAGTATTTTATGCGAAGGATAGGAGTAGCTAATAACAGTATAGAAAAATCACAAGGAAATCGATGGCATTACTTTCTCAATGCTAATTTTCTATCACAAGTTTGCAGATATAATAACGTCTTTTGAAACAACCAAACTAGGCAAGTACATTTTTTTTGGTTTATTAAAGCTAGTGAATAATGTGCTTATATAAGATGGTGTTTTGATTCTGGGTTTGTGCATGGCTTATAATGGAATGTTTGCTAGCAATGGCATTAAGTGAGCCACTTTGATTTAATTCTTTGTTATATAGTTATGTCCTTTCTATTTTGAGAAAAAGGGTAATTTCTCTTATTTAATAACTTTGAGTATTCTTTTGTACAGCTTGCACGGCTCTCCTCAGATGACATGAATGCAGTGAAAAATATGGAATATATAGGTGCTCCCATATCCAAAAAACAATCTGGAGGATTCTCCCTTAAATTTGGGACCCATAAGGTAGTTTTCCTAGTTAATCATTCTAACTAGCTTTTATATGTTTCTAGCACGTGCTTAACATTTTGATATCAATTTTTCTACAATGGCTTCAGCACTCATAAGATGTCTGGTTGTGATGATTAGAAAAAACATGGACTTAGAAAGGAGAGAAACCAGGACGAGGAAGCTTGGCAATTGTCACGTTTCTATCCAATGATTGAGGTACATTCTCTAATCTTTAGTCCTAATATTACTCAATGTGCTTTCAGATCTTAAGAAAATAGAGATTGCATCTTAAGTAATTTGGAACTAGGATGTCACTTACTATTTCTGTAAACAAAGGGGTATATCAATGGAACTAAATTTTATGGTACTCAACCAAAAACTATTTCTTTGTATGTGTGTATTACATAGATGCCATAGATAGCTAGATTTGAACACACAAGAACTATAACACTATTGATCTATTTTTCTGGTGAGAGCAATTCTTCAGCACATCAGAAGTATTACTGCTTACCAATATTATTATTATTGCTAATGTATTGTTGTAGAAAATTCTTGGTCCTGTAGCCCCACTCCGTTTCAATTTGTTTTGCATACAAGTTTAATGCCCAACCCCATAGCTCATTGCATATTTAAACATGAATACAAATTGCAATCAAAACACTGCTAGGCTACCACTATTCTTTCATTTTCAGTTTCAGCTGATAAGAAAATTTAGCAAGCACACACACAAATTTTATACACTTATTTTTGGTCAATCACAGACCTTGGAAAAACTACTGTGGGGAAAACCAGTTTGAACGAGGATTTTATTTGCTTATCTCAGAGAAAATGTACAGCATTAAATACACGTCAAGGGAACCTATCTCTCCCTTGAAAATCATGCCAGTTCTTCCTAGAAACTTGTGCCACAGTTCTGGAAAGTCGTGCCACTGTTCTGGACCTCTGACTGATTTGGAATTCGGACCACAGTCAGAGTTTCTTTGCTCAGAAAATCGACCTCTGTTCAGCACATTCCTCCTCAAATTCTCCATCAAATTTGGTGCAGTCAGACTGCTTACTCAGCTTCGTACTGCATGTTATCAGTCTTGACAAATCTCCTCGATTTGCAAGCCTGTCTGTCTAAGATTTTTGCCTGGAAATGCATGCTTCTTACAGCAGTTGACCTGCGCAAAAATCATGCTGAGAGTCCCAATGTTGCACGAAGCGGGAGCGAAGCGGGGACGTTTTTTGGAAGCAGGGACGCAGAAGCGTCATTTTCCAAAAATCTAGGAAGCGAAGCGTCCGCGGAAGCGTCTGCTATATAGATATATATTTTTATATTTTTTTGCATTTATACTCAAAACAAACATCCCAAATACCAAATTAATTGTAGAAGACATGAAAACATGCATATTTTTGCATAA
>APFE030333981.1:121657-135025 GCA_000404065.3 Pinus taeda | reverse complement strand
GAGGTAATAACTAGCAAATATTGTCTTTGCAATTTTAAGCAACTGCAACTTGGAGTAAGTGCCATAGAAGTAGTTTACCCTTGTATGCCCTGTGATGAATTTAATGAGCTGCTTCCCTCTCTTGTAAAGCTCAGTAATCCACCCACATTCTTTGTGCTTCACAATATCATGCATCAAAAGGTTCAATGTGTGAACTAGGCACCCAGACCAAAAGATGTGTGGATAAGTACACTCAATAATTTTTTCTACTGCCTTACAATTTGCTGCATTATCTGTGATCACTTGAACCACATTATTCGGACCAACATCTTTGATTGATTTCAATAGGAGATCTGCAATGTTTTGTGCAGATGCAGTGATGGAGGAGGAGTCATGACATGTAATAAACACTGCACCACTAGAAGAAACACCAAGAACATTTATCAAATGTTGGTTTCTAATATTTGTCCACCCATTTGGTACAATGGATACCCCAAAATCTACCCACTCATTTGTAAAACCTCTCAAAGCTCTTTGAACCTTAGCTTTTTCTCTTTCTAATAACACTGTTCTAGCTTTCTCATAGTTGGGGGCCTTGTATCCTTTTGGGGCTTCATTGATGGCCTTTGTGATTTCATGCCAATAGGGAGAGAGAAGCACATTGAATGGTACACCGCAAGCACAAAGAGAACGGACTATCTTTCCATCCACATCATCCCTCCCAGCAACATTAAGGAAATCCCCTATTGTTCTTCTACCTCCAGAGCTTGCAGAAGTACCATGAGGAGATGAGCAGCTACGAAATTTAGAGGTTGCACTTGATTCAGAATGAGCTTTTTGTTTCTTGTTTTTTTGTTGTGCAACCATCTCTGTTTGGATGTATTTTCTTCTTTCTTCAGTTGAAATGTTTGGGCAAATTTGTACCCCCACAGGACCCTTTTTTCATCACTGTCCAACACCCCACAAAGATGCCTCCTCAGACGGGTATATGAACACAATATGGTTTCCTCCATGACAACCATGAGGGCACACAAATTTTTAAGATCCACCACCCTTTCCCCCATCAAGTTTGGTCACATAGTTCCACAAGGGTGTTAATGCAGCTTTCCCATCTTGTGTTTCAGTGTCCCCTTCAGGTTCATCCCCTTCCTCTTCAAACCCTTCCTCCTCATCATACATTGGGTCACTCATATTGGGACCACTGTCCTCTTGTGTTTCTTCCCTTCTATTCCTATTCCACTTTGCCATCATTAAAACCAAGAGTGGAATGATACATAGAAACCAAAAGAACACCATCTTGGAATATGGATATAGGTGGTGGACAACCTGTAAGTAAAGGAGCAAGTAGAAACAATGGGAAAGAGTAGGAGAGGGAGGAGAAAAATACAAAAAAATTGTCAAAAAAATAAGGGAGTTTGGGGTTTGAACTTACCTCTTTAGCTCTTGTAGATGAAGTCCTCCAAGCTCTTGCTACAAGCTCCTCCTCCTTCACTCCTCCAAGCTCTCCTCTCTTCTCCTCTCCTTTCCTCTCTTCTCTTCTCTTCTCCTCTCCTCTCTTCTCTTCTCCAACTTTCATAAACTCAAAGTGAGAAAATGAGGAATGAATGGGGGCTTTATTCTCTTCATTCCTCACCTTAACCTCACTCTAACTTCACCCTAACCCACCCCCTTTATGCTAAGTTAACATAAATTAAAAAAAAAAAATGTTTTTTTGCCTTGCGCACGGCCTCTTTCCGGAAGTGTACGCTTCCTCCTTCGAAGCGCCGTACAAAGCGCGCTTCGGAGGCCTGGAAGCAACACTTCCGTACCACGCTTCCGAATTTCCAGGAAGCGGCAAAAAATGCCGAAACGGCGCTTCGGGGCTTGGAACCGGGGGGAGGGGGCGCTTCGTGCAACATTGGCTGAGACTACCTCTCAGCCCCTTGAAAACTGCACTGGAGATGACAGATGTGACCCTCTCGGTGTGCATGCCACCTCCTTGTCTCTCCTTGGACTCCATGCTACAACATTACCGAGGGATTCAATCCTGTTTTCCTTTCTGTAAATTCTCTCCTCCTGCAAACAATGGCTATCTCAGCCTCTCCTCTTCTCTTCTTCTCTCATCACTTCTCCAACATTTGCACATGAAGAACGAATGAGACCAATGTTGCAGGAAGCGTCCCCCCCAGTTTTAAGGCCCGAAGCGCGTCCTGTGTGGATGCGTCCAGGAAGCGTCCCTGGAAGCACGCTTCTGCTTGTTTTGGACGCTTCCGCCTGTTTTGGATGCTTCCGCCTGATTTGGACGCTTGCTCGAGTATAAATGCAAATATATATATATATATATATATATATATATATATATATATATATATATATATATATATATAGCAGACACTTTGCTTCCTAGCTTTTTGGAAAATGACGCTTCCGCGTCCTCGCTTCCAAAAAACGTCCCCGCTTCCTCGTCGCTTTGTGCAACATTGAATGAGACCTTTGCCTTTGTCCTCCATTTTAGTCTCCTTAATGATGGGAAACCCTATCCCTAAGATCAAGGGCTGAGATTAGATCTCAGCTCTCCTTGATCAAGGGTGGAGATCTAATCTCCCATTGACCCCCTAAAATGTCTCCCCCTTCATTAGTGACCCTCCCTAGTCACTTTAATGTCTTGTTGTACCTCATAAAGTGACGTAAAAGTCACATGACTTTAATAGCTCGTAAAGTCATACTAAAAAGTGGGTCTCATGTGTTTTCCTAGGCCAAAGGCAAAAAGCACTAGGAAACATGTGATGTACAAATTTAATAAGCTGTAATTATAGGTTAATTAGGCAAAAGGCCATGATAAGAAGATCATGCCCTTTCGCCAAGAGGCACCCATGGCAATATATAAGCCAGGGGCCCTTCTATGGAAAAATCATTAACTCATCAATAAAAATATATATTTATGTCTAATATTGAGTTTATTCACTCCATCTGGTATCATAACATTCGTTCTTGGCCAAAAATCGCTTCTAGTTGCTGTTCCTCATTGTTGTGCTCCCATTGTTTTGTTGTTGTCATCGTCATTCTCCGTGTACTCTCAGTGGTCAATCACCGTTACTGAATTCCATCTCCCTGGCACCGAAACTTCCGCTGTCAAATCGCACTTCCTGCCACCACTGTTCATCGCTTCCATTTTCTCGACGACCTAGTCCCTTGTTCGCTGAACATTGTTCCCTTGTTCGTTGTTTCTAGTGATCTTTTCCAACCAACCGTTGAGCACGCCAGCCGTTGTCCATGTGAAAATTTTGATATTGCAACAACTGATTTATTTTACCTACTTATTTTCCAACAAGTTATTTATGGAATCCCTTTAGTAAATATTAAAACAAATTCTACTGTAGATCTCACACCATTATACAAAAACAAATACATGCACAAGAATCAAACACATCAACACAATTATTTTTGGACAATTGTCCCTGGAAAAATCCAATGTGGGAAAACGTGTGCAGCAGAGGAGGATTTTATTAATCGGCTTTTCTTCAGTACAACTAGGTTGCTAAACTGGCTCACCCAATAGAGATAACCACACGACAATAGTACCATAAAAACCTTCAGTGCTTCCCCTAAGCTCAGCATCAGTTCGACTTGCCTCTACGCAGTGCCCAAACCCTTTGCGTTAGCACTTTGCCTCACTGCGTCAGCACTTGGCCTCTCTGCGTCACCTACGCAGGCACTCTAGTCGCTGCACAATCCAGTTGCTTCTGCGTTTGCCTCTCTGATCTTTGCGCTGGTCCTCCGACACTATTCCTGCATCTCTATTATGTACTCGCTGCCTTTCACTTCAATCCACACCTCTAGTTCGAATTTCTCAGTAAACCCCACTCCAAAAATTGAACTCACTGGTCTCCCTCAGGTGTGTCTCCAACTGACCCTCAAGTCTTCTCTTATATTTTTCTTGTTGATGAATCGATGGTCGAGATTACGTCCCTAATCAACGGCTAAGATTAAAATAGACTTGATCCTTATCTCTTAGAAGCTTCTCATCCTTATCTTTATTAATACCCATTAATATTTTTATTTTCCTAAGTTTAGACTTAGGAACTCATTAAAAATATTAATTATTTTAATAACTCCTTATCTGGATGGAATTTTCCAAAACGATTTTTGGGTCTTGGAGATCTCATGTGCTTTAGTCTCTCCACCAATTTTCATGGCTAGAGCATATCCGATGCTACCCCAAATCAACACTCCCTCTTAGTGAGGAATGTGCTCTAGTAATGCTCCACCACTGAACATCACCCAGATTATCCTGCACTAGTACCTGTGCTGATGCTCGACTTGCTGCCCAACATCCTCTGCACTGCTGTCTCCTGTACTGCTGCTCATGGCTCTGCCACTGCCATTGCTACATCTGTACTGTAGCTCCCTCTGCATCCGTGCTGCTGCTAGTCCTTCTTCCCAATGCTGCATCTGCACTGCAACTCTCTTTCAAATGCTGCATCATGCTGCTCATAGCACTGCAACACCTGACACTTACTGAAATGGATTCTTTACCATCCCCATCTTCTCCCTAAAATAAGCAAGCTTGGTTCTTCCAAGGGCCTTGGTAAGGATGTCCGCCACATATTCTCCTGTAGGAGTGTAGCTCAACTGCATGGCTCCTCATTCGACACAGTCTCTGACAAAGTGACACCGAATATCAATGTGCTTTGACTGATCATGAAATACTAGATTCTCAGAGAGCTGGATGCAACTCTGATTGTCACACATGATCCTGGTCGCCTCCATCCTTCTTCTGAATAGGTTTACAAGCAATTTTCTAAGACATATGGTTTTGCATGAAGCTGTGCTAGCGGCCATATATTCCACTCCGGTTGAGCTCAAAGCTACAGATTTTTGTTTCATACTGCACCAGGAGGTCATCCCCGATCCAATGTTGAAATAATATCCAAAGGTACTTTTCCGATCTATTGAACTTCCAACCCAATCTGCATCAGTAAAGCCACTCACTCTGATATCATTGCTTCTAGTGTATAAGAGTCCATACTCTACTGTTGCCTGTATATATCTGAGAACATGTTTGGCTGCTGCCTAGTGCGTCTTCTTCGGTTCCAACATGAACTAACTGAGAGTGTTGATAGTGTGACAAATGTTTGGCTTGGTATTGACCAGATACATCAGGGACTCTATGAGCTACCTATATAAGGTGGGATCAACATCTTTGTCTTCTGATGCATCAATTTTCTTCCGGTTGGTGATCATTGGAGTAGCCATAGGCCTACAATCCTACGTCCTAAATCTCTTCAGAATTTCTATAGCATATCTCCCTTGTCCAAAGAAGATCTCCCTGTTCTACTGCCAAACTTCCAACCTCAGGAAATAATGCATTTGTCCCGAATCCTTCATGTCGAATTCTGTGGCTAGATTCTTCTTGCAGTCCTCAGTGAGCTTGGATGATCCTGTCAGGAAGAGATCATCCACATATAATACTAGGATTAGAGGCTCATTCTCTACAACCAGATGGTAGAGATTTGGATCTGCGTCACTCTTGACGAAATCCATCTTCTGCAAATAGCCATCAATTCGACCATACCATGCTCTAGGTGCCTGTTTGAGCCCTGTTGACCACTACATGTCAACGACCATAGCAGTATACCCCCTTTTTTCGCAAAAGGGACAGTGCATGATCAACGTGTCCTTACCGTCCAATTATCATTATTACCCTGATCATCATGTTATAATGTAAACCCATTCTGTATGTGTATAATGCTATGTTGCCAGGAAACGTGGGTGCGGGGACGGGGACGGGGACGACATTTTTGGAAACAGGGTGCGTGGGTTCGTCGGAGTAATATAATATATTAAATTTTAATAATTAAATTATTATTAAATTATAATTTATAAATTTATAATAATAATATTATGAAATTTGAATTCAGATCCTTGATATTTATGCATTGCATAAAAATTTAAAATTGTCAAAATGTATCTTTGATACGAGCTGTAACTTGTAAGTTGTAAGCAATATAATATATTTAGTATTCACGCATATCATTTTGATACACAGAAATAAACTGAATTCAAGCATATATAACAAATATTTTAAATGAAATATTCGATAATACTTATAGTTATAAGTTATAAACTTATAACACTTCTACAGGATAGGGATATTCATACTCTGAATCAGGTAGGAGATCCAATGTGCACTGATATCTGACAGCAAAGATGGCAAACTGCGTAGACATAAGGGCTGCCAATGGGAGCAGGGGGATAATGTTGAAGTTATATATTGCAAGTCTCAAGAGAGGACATATTGGGTTGAGAGAGGAAAACGAGTCAGAATCCATTCCATAACCAGAAATCTCATTTGCTTAGATTCAAGCCCGTATCCTGTAGTTGCAGCTGCAGAATGAACAAGAAACACAAAATCCAATATGTTTGTAACTTTGTGTTCTCTATCTTGTGTTTAATAAAGGTTTGTAATTTTAAAATTTTTTCTTTTCCATTATTGCAATTTTAAACGACTCTTTCATCTAGTTTCTGGTCAAAGAATAAGGCTCTTGGAGCACAATGGCACATACTGCTAGGTGGGATTTAAGTCTTTGTTTGAACCTGAAAGAAGTACAAGGATGTGCTAAGTGCTTGTATCAAAGTCAATTGAACAACGTGAACCAAACTGCATCTGGCCAGTTTGTAAAGGTTCACATTGGAGAAGGGCCAAAATGTATTGGGAGGCCAGTTTCGTCTTGAACGTGTCAAAACTCAAACCAAATGACTTTGATCTGGACAGACCCTCACTCAATTGGTAACATGTTAACATTGAACAACTAACACCTGTGCATCATTCAGGCAAAAAACAGAGAACACGGGTCTACAGGCCTGGGTTTTTGGTTCCTCCACTATTTAATAATTTATCAGGGCCATTCTGCAAAGAGGCAGAAGAATCATAAAATAAAAAAACGATTAAGCATACATTAATTTTGAAATGCATCGAACTTTCCTTTCATTATAATTTATAGTGGATAACAATGGCTGAATGAGTGACGCTTGGCTGAAGCTGTGGAATCATAGAACATGAGCTCACATATACTGATCCTGATGTTGACACCGAAACATAGAACCAGATAACATATGCTTCGGATATCATGCAATTCTCTCAGCTGTTTGTCATTTAGAGAAAATTCTATACTAGAAAAAAGATGAAGAATTGAAGTTTGCAAAAATTAACTCATGCTTGCATTACTATATTGAGGGATTGCTGAAAAACTAGACAACAATTGCCAGATGAGAATCGCTTGGATGGAGCTATGGAATAATCGAACTCGTGATTGTACGGGTTTTTCAGCACACGCGGGTCTTGTGAAACGTTTTTATGGAATAATCAATAATGAAATTGAAAATGAAAACAGTAAAACTTGTAAATACCTGCAGCCTGCTCTGTCCATTGCCGCTGAAGCTGCCCACTGCTGCTGAAGCTGCCCACTGCCGCCGGAAATGGTAAAGGGGGACGGCTGAAGCCTCAACCAAATGGAAAACACTCAAAAGTTAAATGAAATCACTGAAACAGTAATCAGTGATCAGTATCACGGTGTTTGTTCTAATTTCTTCTGGTATGTCACTGTGCTCTGCCGCCAAGAATAATAGTATCAGTCGTATCAGTTTGCTCTGCTTGTGTAAACTTTAAAGAGTTAAAGTCATAAAGTCTAAAGATTTAGGGTTTTTTTAAGGGTTTTACTTTTGTTATAAATTATTTTTTAAATTTCAATAAAAAAAAATTATTTGAAAATGAAATTTTAAAATGTGAAGAAGTTTTTTAATGAAGAACCCGAGAACACCACGTGAAGAACCTGAAGAACCCACGTGAAGAACCCGAAGAACCTGACCTGAAGAAACCTGAAGAACCCAAGAACCCAAGCACCCGAAGAACCCAAGAACCCAAGAACCCGTCAAAGGAAAAGAACCCGATTTTTTTTTTGAAGAACCCGGTTCTTCATAGAAGAACCCGGTTCTTCTGGGTTCGTCTGGGAAGAACCCGTACCCGAATCCGGTACTTGGGTGCGGGAACCCGGGACGGGTTCGAGAACCCCACCCCCGGGTGCGGGTACCTGTGCAACACAGGTATAATGTAAATAATCTCAGCAAATCCGTGTCGTGTATGTAATTGTATATGTAAACCTACTTTTCTAGTGATGATCTACATTCCGGGAGGTTCTTTATCTCACCGATCCATTCTCGAATGGTCGACAGAGTTTTCCTTCAGCCTTACCCCAAAGCCGGAATGGATTTTGTCACTGGGATCTTAGGCAAGTCTTAGTGTTATATATCGAGTCTATGTAAAAGTGATTTGGGAATAATCCTAACTAAATGGTTAGGTTATTTTATTACAAATTGCTTGGTTTGCTGGATTATATTTGTGTCGCAGAAATGGGTAGTCTATGAGGGTCTATTTCAAATGGGTTTTCCTCCTTATGATGTAAAAAGTTATGAAAATCATGATGTAAAGTGTCTTGAGGGTTGAAAAAATAATGTCCCCTCATAGGTTAATTAATTAAATTTTCTAGCCAAAAATTAATTAAAATCCTAAGTCAGAAATTTAATTAATTCTAGTTCTCCGAAGGCAAAATTCGTCGGTCTTTAAAAATTAAATTTTAAGAGGTCCAAGGACTAAGGTAAATTGATTATTTTGCTAAATTTTAAGCCTTTGGTCCTTGGGGTTAAGTCAAAGTCAAAATTTTGAGGAAATTAATTCAAATTTTTAATTTTTGAATTAATTAAAATGTATTTAATTGAAAAATTCGAATTTCCTCAAGAATTTAATATTTCGACGGATGAGATTAAAATAAATTTTAATTCTCATCGACGGTTGAGATTGCTTTGACAAGGATCACTCGAACTAGCCGTTGGAAGATTTATCTTTAAATAGGAGGTCATTTGTCAGTTGATGGATTCGATCTTTTGATCGTGTGCTAAGTGAAAAGCTCTTCTGTAATTTTTTTCGGATAATAAAGAAAGACTTTGGGGTTAATTTTCGTCGGTGTTACTCTTCTTGGAAATACTGTAAGATGTGTCATTTTCATGCGTAATTATTTTTTAGCCATTGATAATAGCTTCTGAAGAGTGATTTGAGTACAGGTATCTTGTTTAGTCACTGGGGTTTGAATAATAATCTAAATTCTGAACGTAATAGCAGGTATCTCTATTTGTCTAAGTTTTATTATTGTTTTCTCGTTCTATGTTGATGGTTGAATTGAGTTTTGCAGGAAACTCTTGATTTTTGGATCATCGGGCGTTCGGGGAAGTCTTCAGTTGGACTAGCCAACTCCTGATCTGTGTTTTCTGAAGAGCCCAACTTAATTTGATCCTGGGCTTACCATAAGATATTTTTTATTGGAGATGCATAAAGGGTTTTGAGCTCAACACCTCCTTTAAACTTTAAAAATTAAAATTTTTTCTGTGCTAAATTGATAAATCTGGCTATTAGGAGCCTTAGATTATCAGATCTGGGAGCGGAGTTGGAGTCACACTCGCCAGATTTGATAGGTCTGCCATTCCTGTGCATAGATCTGTAAATTATTTTCGGTTTTCTGACTTGGGCTTTTCTGGGTTTTCGTATATATCGTTTGGGTGTTTTATTGTTGTCTTGTAGCTACAGATCTGAAGAAGAAAATTGTTTAGAGTCTACATCTAGGCCCTGGAGGGTAAGATCTGGATTTCTGGTGTTCATCAGTATAATTTTGCAGGGAGATTATTCAGTTAATTTTGCAGTCTAAGGGTTTAAAGGGTTTTAAATTTGAAAAATCTTATAAGATCTGGAAATTTCGTGAGGGTTTCATGGTTAGATTTGAAGCAGGTGGATTCAAAATTTTAATTAAAATTTCCGGAAAGCTTTCAAAGGGTTTCTGGGATTTGTTCGTTGGTTTGTGGGTTTCATTTTGCAATTTTGAAATTTTTTTAATCCTCTCATCCGTCAAACTCCTATCTTCTTTCTCTCTTGGTTGTTCACTGCCATTCTTCTACATATCCAACAGTCCCATTCACCCAAACTGCATTCCATTCGTCCAATAGCTCTTCCATCGTTGCCTGCTCCATCTGGGTACCATCGTTCATCCCCCAAATCCATCTTGCCTGATCTACCTTCGCTGCGTATTGCCTCAAACCCTCCTTTCTCCTTAACCCTGCTACATCCATCTTTTCCCCTCGATGCGCTCCTCCATGTATTTCTCTTCGCAGCCATTCCTCTTCCCTACGGATTCCTCTTATCTGCTGCAACTCCATTTGACTGCATCATCCTTCCTTACCCATAGCTGCTCCTCTCCTCACATCTATCTCCTCGCAACTAACTCATTTGAGTTCCATCTCTTCCATCTCTGCTACTGTTGAATTGTTTCCACCGTCCAACTTGCACACACACAACAACAAACACTCAAAGCTTTACCCTTTTTTATTTTATTGGATTGTGCTTTAGTTAGGGTTAGCGATTGCATTTTTTTTTAATTTCATTTAATTTTGACTTAGGTTTGATTTCTAAGGGTTAGTTCCTTTTTTTATCAATTCAAATTTCTTTTTGGGCTTTTGTTTTTCGATTTTTT
This sequence comes from Pinus taeda, assembly GCA_000404065.3. NCBI lineage: Eukaryota > Viridiplantae > Streptophyta > Pinopsida > Pinales > Pinaceae > Pinus > Pinus taeda. The sequence continues at coordinate 124,493 of APFE030333981.1, read as the reverse complement.
CTTTATTAATGATTTGGTTTTATTTTGTTTTAACTTTTGATTTTTGGTTTTGACTTTATTATTTTCACAAAAAAAAACAATAAAAAAATCCTAAAAATTTAAAAAAAATCTAAAAAAAAATAAAATTAAAAATTTAAGGGATTTGCGCATTAACATTAGAAATTTTAATGTGGCCTATGGCCCATTAAAATTTTAATTTATGAACCCTTTGATTTATCTTACTTCTTTAAATTGCCTAAGGAATAATTAAAGTGTTAATTTAAAATTCGTTGGTGTTTCTGGTATTAAATTCTTAAATTTTCATGATTCTTCTATGGTCAAGGTGCAATAAATGTTTTAAGTTATATTGGCGGTAGGAGAAAGTTAATTGTTCTAAATCTGAATTTCTAATGAAAATTATTTTAAATCTAGAATCTCTTGCATATTGCAGTTTTGGGCGTTTATATTGATCATTCATGATTGTCACTATTCGTCACATATTGGAAAATTATTTTGGATGACTTGTTTTCTTACTTAATCTATGGTTAATTCAAATTAAAGGCATTGGTCTATAATCATCTCTATCTGGTGGTAGTGTCTTGGTTACATTAGCGTTTAATCTATTCATCTGAGTAAATCGAGATTCATTTAAATTCATTAAGTTGTCCATCATTAAAATCTCCTAGACATTGTGTTTCATAGGTTATCCTCATCCATTTACCTTAGGGACTACCCCCCTTGACTTGTCTAGGAGAGAGTCTAAACGGAGTGAGTAAGGATTAGAGTGTGTTATGTAGAAATTAGTTAGGATTATGTAAAATTAGATTAGCTATAGTATTTAGGCAAAAGGGCATGACCAAAGATCATGCCCTTTCACCAAGAGGCACCTAAGGTGGTATGTAACCGGGCCTCTCTCTAAAAATGTAATCATCAATTCAGTATTCATTTATTAATAAAATATTTATATATACATAATCTTGTTTGCCATTGAAGTTTGTTACTTCATCTGGTATCAGAGCATCGAATCTTCCCGCTTGTGCTGGTTTCACTCTTCTGTCTGCTGCCACTCACTGTACGTATCACCATTTTGTCCACTGCATTCCACCGTCCCTTTCCACCCACCATCTGATGTCTACCGTCTGCTGCCCCTGACCACACGTCCACTGTTTTTCCACCACCGCATCCCTGTTGCGTCCGTCCTCTACACCTCGAACCCCCATCCACTGCAATCCGCGTACCCTTCATCGTCCGTCACCCAATTACTATCCGCAAACCCCGCTCACCGTTGGTCTGATATAAAACACCTCCAACCCTGTCCGCCTCGCGCTTCCGCCCGTCCGAGCTAGCGTGCCAACGCTCTTCTCCGCTCTTTGCGTGCCTCACCGCTCATCAGCCATTGTGTATTCAACGTTTCAATCAAACCGGATTCCACGACACGCTGTCTAGCCCACCTTCCGTTTGCTCCTGTTGATCAACCAATACGGCGTGATGTTTACCTTGATACTCGCGGTGATATCCGCTCGATGCGTCGGTCAAACAATCGTGACCTTCCGGGTGGACGTGACTGTCTGCGTTAAAAATATATAATATATTTATAATGTTACATATATATTTATAACGTCAAATATATATAACGTTTATTTATATATAATATATAAAATAATTATATATGTAAGTTATATATAATACATAACTATAATTTAACTTATAAGTATAAAGGCTATATATAACATAGTTTAATTAATTAAAAAAAATAATTTAAGCTGGTGGATAAATACACGCCCCCACATACTCGCTCAATGTTAATGACAATGGTTGATTTCCAGAAAAAATTGATTGACACAGAGCATAAGGTAAATAACAACAACGATGAGGTCAATAAAAGATTAGATGAATTCCAGATCAAGCTTGAGGGGCAGGCTGACAATATCAAAAATCTTCAGGATACGAAAAATCGAGTAGAAATAAAGATGGAAAATCAACATGTCCAAACAGAAGTAGACCTCAAAGAGTCCTTAACATTGCTGAAACTTTTGTGTAAAAAGATGAATTTTACACCTGCACAACTACTACAAGAAAATGAATAAAATCAAGAGCACAACTCATCAGATTCAATGAAGTCAACAGACTCTCATGAAAAAGCTGAATCCCGAAAAGAATCAGCGACACCCCACCAAGAAGTGAGTAACACGACTCTTACAAAAAAGCAACTCTGGGATACCTTTACCAATCGACACCCCTTTTTCGCTCAACCATTAGCGACATACCAGCGAAGGGCAAAAGTCGGGATGCCTAAATTCGACGGAAACGAAAAAACAATGTTGCATGGATAAATAAAGTAGAAGAATACTTTGAGATATATGACATCAATGATGATGATGAAAAGCTCAGGCACGCATCCATGAAAATGGAAGGGGAAGCATATAATTGGTATATGTGGTGGAAAAATACAACACACGTCATTAGCTGGAGAAAATTTAAGGATGCATTCTTTAAAAGATTCCAAGGTGTAAAAGAAGAAGAGTTCTTTTCAAAACTCATCAAATTACGACAAAAAGGAAGTGTGGACGAATACACTCAAAAATGGGAGACCTTAGTAACACGAGTACCTGGGTTATCAGAATCTCGTCTAATTCAATCATACGTCTCGGGACTCAAAACCATTTACAAGCAGAGCTTGAGATGCATGACATTACATCTATAGAAGTAGCAAGACGAAAAGCAAAAACAACGGAAAAGAAATCCGAACCAATATTTTGGTCAACAGCGGAGAAAGCTTATGCAAGACGAAGGATACCCCAGTATGTGGACTCAAATAATACAAGATATGTTCCACCACATCGTCGTGAAGATGAAA
>APFE030333981.1:95940-121647 GCA_000404065.3 Pinus taeda | reverse complement strand
ATGAAGAACCCGAAGAACACACGTGAAGAACCTGAAGAACCCACGTGAAGAACCCGAAGAACCTGACCTGAAGAACCCGAAGAACCCAAGAACCCAAGCACCCGAAGAACCCAAGAACCCAAGAACCCGTCAAAGGAAAAGAACCCGATTTTTTTTTTGAAGAACCCGGTTCTTCATAGAAGAACCCGGTTCTTCTGGGTTCGTCTGGGAAGAACCCGTACCCGAATCCGGTACTTGGGTGCGGGAACCCGGGACGGGTTCGAGAACCCCACCCCCGGGTGCGGGTACCTGTGCAACACAGGTATAATGTAAATAATCTCAGCAAATCCGTGTCGTGTATGTAATTGTATATGTAAACCTACTTTTCTAGTGATGATCTACATTCCGGGAGGTTCTTTATCTCACCGATCCATTCTCGAATGGTCGACAGAGTTTTCCTTCAGCCTTACCCCAAAGCCGGAATGGATTTTGTCACTGGGATCTTAGGCAAGTCTTAGTGTTATATATCGAGTCTATGTAAAAGTGATTTGGGAATAATCCTAACTAAATGGTTAGGTTATTTTATTACAAATTGCTTGGTTTGCTGGATTATATTTGTGTCGCAGAAATGGGTAGTCTATGAGGGTCTATTTCAAATGGGTTTTCCTCCTTATGATGTAAAAAGTTATGAAAATCATGATGTAAAGTGTCTTGAGGGTTGAAAAAATAATGTCCCCTCATAGGTTAATTAATTAAATTTTCTAGCCAAAAATTAATTAAAATCCTAAGTCAGAAATTTAATTAATTCTAGTTCTCCGAAGGCAAAATTCGTCGGTCTTTAAAAATTAAATTTTAAGAGGTCCAAGGACTAAGGTAAATTGATTATTTTGCTAAATTTTAAGCCTTTGGTCCTTGGGGTTAAGTCAAAGTCAAAATTTTGAGGAAATTAATTCAAATTTTTAATTTTTGAATTAATTAAAATGTATTTAATTGAAAAATTCGAATTTCCTCAAGAATTTAATATTTCGACGGATGAGATTAAAATAAATTTTAATTCTCATCGACGGTTGAGATTGCTTTGACAAGGATCACTCGAACTAGCCGTTGGAAGATTTATCTTTAAATAGGAGGTCATTTGTCAGTTGATGGATTCGATCTTTTGATCGTGTGCTAAGTGAAAAGCTCTTCTGTAATTTTTTTCGGATAATAAAGAAAGACTTTGGGGTTAATTTTCGTCGGTGTTACTCTTCTTGGAAATACTGTAAGATGTGTCATTTTCATGCGTAATTATTTTTTAGCCATTGATAATAGCTTCTGAAGAGTGATTTGAGTACAGGTATCTTGTTTAGTCACTGGGGTTTGAATAATAATCTAAATTCTGAACGTAATAGCAGGTATCTCTATTTGTCTAAGTTTTATTATTGTTTTCTCGTTCTATGTTGATGGTTGAATTGAGTTTTGCAGGAAACTCTTGATTTTTGGATCATCGGGCGTTCGGGGAAGTCTTCAGTTGGACTAGCCAACTCCTGATCTGTGTTTTCTGAAGAGCCCAACTTAATTTGATCCTGGGCTTACCATAAGATATTTTTTATTGGAGATGCATAAAGGGTTTTGAGCTCAACACCTCCTTTAAACTTTAAAAATTAAAATTTTTTCTGTGCTAAATTGATAAATCTGGCTATTAGGAGCCTTAGATTATCAGATCTGGGAGCGGAGTTGGAGTCACACTCGCCAGATTTGATAGGTCTGCCATTCCTGTGCATAGATCTGTAAATTATTTTCGGTTTTCTGACTTGGGCTTTTCTGGGTTTTCGTATATATCGTTTGGGTGTTTTATTGTTGTCTTGTAGCTACAGATCTGAAGAAGAAAATTGTTTAGAGTCTACATCTAGGCCCTGGAGGGTAAGATCTGGATTTCTGGTGTTCATCAGTATAATTTTGCAGGGAGATTATTCAGTTAATTTTGCAGTCTAAGGGTTTAAAGGGTTTTAAATTTGAAAAATCTTATAAGATCTGGAAATTTCGTGAGGGTTTCATGGTTAGATTTGAAGCAGGTGGATTCAAAATTTTAATTAAAATTTCCGGAAAGCTTTCAAAGGGTTTCTGGGATTTGTTCGTTGGTTTGTGGGTTTCATTTTGCAATTTTGAAATTTTTTTAATCCTCTCATCCGTCAAACTCCTATCTTCTTTCTCTCTTGGTTGTTCACTGCCATTCTTCTACATATCCAACAGTCCCATTCACCCAAACTGCATTCCATTCGTCCAATAGCTCTTCCATCGTTGCCTGCTCCATCTGGGTACCATCGTTCATCCCCCAAATCCATCTTGCCTGATCTACCTTCGCTGCGTATTGCCTCAAACCCTCCGCGGCTCCCATATCTACGACCTTCATCCTCCCGCAACCATCACCGTCCCTCTGTAGCCCGCATCCTCCTTTCTCCTTAACCCTGCTACATCCATCTTTTCCCCTCGATGCGCTCCTCCATGTATTTCTCTTCGCAGCCATTCCTCTTCCCTACGGATTCCTCTTATCTGCTGCAACTCCATTTGACTGCATCATCCTTCCTTACCCATAGCTGCTCCTCTCCTCACATCTATCTCCTCGCAACTAACTCATTTGAGTTCCATCTCTTCCATCTCTGCTACTGTTGAATTGTTTCCACCGTCCAACTTGCACACACACAACAACAAACACTCAAAGCTTTACCCTTTTTTATTTTATTGGATTGTGCTTTAGTTAGGGTTAGCGATTGCATTTTTTTTTAATTTCATTTAATTTTGACTTAGGTTTGATTTCTAAGGGTTAGTTCCTTTTTTTATCAATTCAAATTTCTTTTTGGGCTTTTGTTTTTCGATTTTTTCTTTATTAATGATTTGGTTTTATTTTGTTTTAACTTTTGATTTTTGGTTTTGACTTTATTATTTTCACAAAAAAAAACAATAAAAAAATCCTAAAAATTTAAAAAAAATCTAAAAAAAAATAAAATTAAAAATTTAAGGGATTTGCGCATTAACATTAGAAATTTTAATGTGGCCTATGGCCCATTAAAATTTTAATTTATGAACCCTTTGATTTATCTTACTTCTTTAAATTGCCTAAGGAATAATTAAAGTGTTAATTTAAAATTCGTTGGTGTTTCTGGTATTAAATTCTTAAATTTTCATGATTCTTCTATGGTCAAGGTGCAATAAATGTTTTAAGTTATATTGGCGGTAGGAGAAAGTTAATTGTTCTAAATCTGAATTTCTAATGAAAATTATTTTAAATCTAGAATCTCTTGCATATTGCAGTTTTGGGCGTTTATATTGATCATTCATGATTGTCACTATTCGTCACATATTGGAAAATTATTTTGGATGACTTGTTTTCTTACTTAATCTATGGTTAATTCAAATTAAAGGCATTGGTCTATAATCATCTCTATCTGGTGGTAGTGTCTTGGTTACATTAGCGTTTAATCTATTCATCTGAGTAAATCGAGATTCATTTAAATTCATTAAGTTGTCCATCATTAAAATCTCCTAGACATTGTGTTTCATAGGTTATCCTCATCCATTTACCTTAGGGACTACCCCCCTTGACTTGTCTAGGAGAGAGTCTAAACGGAGTGAGTAAGGATTAGAGTGTGTTATGTAGAAATTAGTTAGGATTATGTAAAATTAGATTAGCTATAGTATTTAGGCAAAAGGGCATGACCAAAGATCATGCCCTTTCACCAAGAGGCACCTAAGGTGGTATGTAACCGGGCCTCTCTCTAAAAATGTAATCATCAATTCAGTATTCATTTATTAATAAAATATTTATATATACATAATCTTGTTTGCCATTGAAGTTTGTTACTTCATCTGGTATCAGAGCATCGAATCTTCCCGCTTGTGCTGGTTTCACTCTTCTGTCTGCTGCCACTCACTGTACGTATCACCATTTTGTCCACTGCATTCCACCGTCCCTTTCCACCCACCATCTGATGTCTACCGTCTGCTGCCCCTGACCACACGTCCACTGTTTTTCCACCACCGCATCCCTGTTGCGTCCGTCCTCTACACCTCGAACCCCCATCCACTGCAATCCGCGTACCCTTCATCGTCCGTCACCCAATTACTATCCGCAAACCCCGCTCACCGTTGGTCTGATATAAAACACCTCCAACCCTGTCCGCCTCGCGCTTCCGCCCGTCCGAGCTAGCGTGCCAACGCTCTTCTCCGCTCTTTGCGTGCCTCACCGCTCATCAGCCATTGTGTATTCAACGTTTCAATCAAACCGGATTCCACGACACGCTGTCTAGCCCACCTTCCGTTTGCTCCTGTTGATCAACCAATACGGCGTGATGTTTACCTTGATACTCGCGGTGATATCCGCTCGATGCGTCGGTCAAACAATCGTGACCTTCCGGGTGGACGTGACTGTCTGCGTTAAAAATATATAATATATTTATAATGTTACATATATATTTATAACGTCAAATATATATAACGTTTATTTATATATAATATATAAAATAATTATATATGTAAGTTATATATAATACATAACTATAATTTAATTATAGTTATAAAGTTATTATAACATTAGTTTAATTAATTAAAAAAAATAATTTAAGCTGGTGGATAAATACACGCCCCCACATACTCGCTCAATGTTAATGACAATGGTTGATTTCCAGAAAAAATTGATTGACACAGAGCATAAGGTAAATAACAACAACGATGAGGTCAATAAAAGATTAGATGAATTCCAGATCAAGCTTGAGGGGCAGGCTGACAATATCAAAAATCTTCAGGATACGAAAAATCGAGTAGAAATAAAGATGGAAAATCAACATGTCCAAACAGAAGTAGACCTCAAAGAGTCCTTAACATTGCTGAAACTTTTGTGTAAAAAGATGAATTTTACACCTGCACAACTACTACAAGAAAATGAATAAAATCAAGAGCACAACTCATCAGATTCAATGAAGTCAACAGACTCTCATGAAAAAGCTGAATCCCGAAAAGAATCAGCGACACCCCACCAAGAAGTGAGTAACACGACTCTTACAAAAAAGCAACTCTGGGATACCTTTACCAATCGACACCCCTTTTTCGCTCAACCATTAGCGACATACCAGCGAAGGGCAAAAGTCGGGATGCCTAAATTCGACGGAAACGAAAAAACAATGTTGCATGGATAAATAAAGTAGAAGAATACTTTGAGATATATGACATCAATGATGATGATGAAAAGCTCAGGCACGCATCCATGAAAATGGAAGGGGAAGCATATAATTGGTATATGTGGTGGAAAAATACAACACACGTCATTAGCTGGAGAAAATTTAAGGATGCATTCTTTAAAAGATTCCAAGGTGTAAAGGAAGAAGAGTTCTTTTCAAAACTCATCAAATTACGACAAAAAGGAAGTGTGGACGAATACACTCAAGAATGGGAGACCTTAGTAACATGAGTACCTGGGTTATCAGAATCTCGTCTAATTCAATCATACGTCTCGGGACTCAAAACCCATTTACAAGTAGAGCTTGAGATGCATGACATTTCATCAATAGAAGTAGCAAGATGAAAAGCAAAAATAGCCGAAAAGAAATTCGAACAAATATTTTGTTGAAAATCCGAAAAAACATATTCAAGATGAAGAATACCCTAGTATGCATACGCAAACAATACAAGATATGTTCCACCACATCGTCGTGAAGATGAAAAATCTAATGTGGAAACACAAAGGATAAAAGAGGGTAAATGCAAACGCTATGGTGAGACGTGAGACCACAAACATAGGTGTGCTAAAGGAAAAGAACCAAAGAACCTATATAATTGTGAAGCAACCAATGATTCAATCAGTGAAGATTCTGACATAGAAGAAACAGAAGATGCCCCAAAATTCTCACCAGAATTAGATGCCGGAAGTATTCCGCAAGTGTCATTATTAGCTATGACAGGGATATCACAACCTTAGACTTTAAAGTTAAAAGGACACATAAAGAATAACAACATAGTGGTTCTCATCGACTTTGGTAGCACACAATTTTTTAGATGCAACCGTGGCAAAGAGACTCAATATTTTTTCATTTCCCTTACCAAACATGAAAGTGATGGTAGTTGAGGATAAGAAGATTGAAAAGGTGGGGAAATGCCATAAGGTTAAATTGCAGATTCAAGACTTTAGTTTAGAGTCTCCATTCTTCATGGTACCGTTAGGAGGAGTAGATGTAGTCTTAGGTATCCAATGGCTACGAACTTTAGGTACTTATGCCACCAACCAGCAAATACTTATAAAATTCAAATGGGGAGGTCTGAAGTTCAAATTACACAAATTCCAAGCACCAGAAAATCAAATTGTATCATCATCTCAGATGATGAAGATGATTCGAAAAGGAGCACCCGCTTATGTAGTACAATGTCACCAATTAGAAATGTTATCTGCAAATATGACCAGTGAAGAGTCACTAGAGATACAAGATCTAATTCGAAAGCATGAAAAAGTATTTCAAGACCTACCTATGAAGATGCCGCCTAATAGGGAAATTGAGCATACAATAGAAGTCAAGGCAGGATCAACATCAAGCCATACTGATATCCAAATCACCAAAAAACGGAAATTGAGAGATTAATCCAAGACCTCTTAAAGTGTGGGATCATCTTGAAAAGTAAAAGTCCTTACGCTACTCCAGTGGTATTGGTAAGGAAGAAAGATGGTTCATTCAGGCTATGCATTGATTATAGAGGATTAAACAAAATAACAATAAAAAACAAGTTCCCAATCCCCTTTATTGACGAAATGTTGGATGAGCTACATGGCGCAAAGTATTTCTCAAAATTGGACTTAAGATCAGGCTACTATCAAATTAGAATCAGATTAGAGGACATACCAAAAACGAGTTTGGATTAACCAATGCACCACCAACGTTTCAAGCAACCACGAACGAATTATGTCGTCCACATCTTAGGAAGTTTGTATTAGTATTCTTTGAGGATATTCTAATTTACAGTAAAACTTGGAAGGAGCACTTTCAACATTTGGACAAAGTTCTTACATTGCTTAAAGAACACCAATTTTACGCAAAAAAATCCAAATGCACCTTCAGAAAGGAAGAAGTAGAATACCTTGGACACATTATATCCCATGAAGGCGTAAAGGTGGACCCTTATAAAATCAAAGCTATAAAAGAATGGACCAAACCTATCAAGATATCCAAGCTAAGAGGGTTCTTAGGTTTGATTGGATATTACCGAAGGTTTATTAAAAACTATGCACGTATAACTGCACCTCTGACAAATCTTTTAAAGAAGAATTCATTTCTATGGGATGAGGAAGCAGGAAGGTGTTTTGAAAAATTAAAGGAAATTATGTCTAATGCTCCTCCCGTATTAGCAACACCAGATTTTTCTAAACCATTTATCATTGAGTGTGATGTTTCCGGATTCGGTATAGGTGTAGTACTAATGCAACAAACACATCCAATAGCTTTTGAAAGTAGGAAGCTCAACAAAAGAGAATGCCTCAAATCCACATACAACAAAGAAATGCTTGCTATCATGCACACACTAGCTAAGTGGAGGCAATATCTTTTGGGAAGTAAGTTTTCCATTCGAACTGGCCACAACAGTCTCCAGCATCTCCAACAAAAAACACTTTCCGAAGAACAACAAAAATAGATTGAAAAAATTGCCGCTTTTGACTTGGAAATACTACATAAAAGAGGTAAAGACAATGTAGTAGCAGATGCCCTATCCAGGAAAAATGAAGAACCAACACTACTTGCAATTTTGGTTGTTGTTCCTGAGTGGCTTAACGAAATTCGAAGTGAGTATGCCAAGGATCCAGAAATAACGGCAATAATCAATAACCTTCCCAACAACTCAAAATTTGAGTGGAAGAATGATATCCTCTGGTACAAGGGAAGAATCTATCTAAATACAAATTCCAAGTTTAAATTTAAGATACTCAGGGAATCGCATGACTCACCGTCAATGGGACATGTAGGATTTTTTAAGACTTACTATAATGCATGTCAATCCTTCTTTTGAAAGGGAATGAATCACGATATTCATAAGTATGTTGCAGAATGTGACACATGTCAAAGGAATAAAAGTGAAAATATTATGACACTAGGATTACTTCACCCTTTAAACATTCCAAATCAGAAATGGGAAGAAATCTCGATGGACTTTATCGAAGGATTACCAGTATCTGAAGGCAAGGACAAGATTTTCGTAGTAGTCGACAGACTCACCAAATATGCTCACTTTATGGCAATAAAGAAATCATACTCAGCAAAAGAAATTGTTAAAATATTTTGTAGAAATATATATAAGTTACACGGTTTTCCGAAAGTCATTGTGAGTGATAGAGATGCCAAGTTCAAAGGTAATTTTTGGAAGGAATTGTTCAATCATATAGGAACCTACCTAAATATGAGTTCCGCTTATCACCCTCAGACAGATGGCCAAACAAAGGTTGTCAATAAATGTTTGGAGGCCGACCTACGTTGCTACGCTATAAAAAAAACAAAATAAGTTGGTTTGATGGTTACATCTTACTGAGTGGTGGTATAATTCCACTTATCATACGTCAGCAAAAATGACGCCATTTCAAGCTTTATATGGGTATGAACCCCCGAAATGGAAGGATCTAGCTATTGCCTAGACAAATCTACCTGCTGTTAAAGATCAACTAAAAGAAACCCAAAAAAATCGTCCAAATATTAAAAGAAAACTTTAATAATGGAAGGAATCGTATGAAGCAACAAGCAGACTGTAACAGAATCGAAAGAGAGTTTGAAGTCGGAGAATGGGTGTTTGTCAAGCTCCAACCATACAAACAATTATCCTTAAAGCATAAAAGAAAAAACAAATTGGCACCAAAGTTCTATTGACCTTATCAGATCAACAAAAATATTAGCCAAGTTGCGTATGGTTTAAGCCTTCCAGAGACAAGTCGTGTTCACAACGTCTTCCACGTATCTTGCCTTAAAAGGGCACTATGCAACAATCAATCAACGCAAACAATGCTTCCATCCCTAGATAATGAGGGAAGAGTCATTCTAGAACTAGAAGGTATTTTGTCTACTAGAAAAAGAAAGCTTCAACATCGTACTATCAGGGAATATCTGATCAAGTGGAAGGACTTACCCAAAGAAGAAGCTTCGTGGGAGAATGAATCATTTTGTCAACAACATCCGTCGTTACGTATGCTTTGAGGACAAAGCATTCTTTCGAAAGAAAGGCAATGTTATGTAAAAATTAGTTAGGATTATGTAAAATTAGATTAGCTGTAGTATTTAGGCAAAAGGGCATGACCAAAGATCATCCCCTTTCACCAAGAGGCACCTAAGGTGGTATATAACCGGGCCTCTCTCTAAAAATGTAATCATCAATTCAATATTCATTTATTAATAAAATATTTATATATACATAATTATGTTTGCCATTGAAGTTTGTTACTTCAGAGTGACAACCCTTACTCTAAGCGTTGTCGCCGTACCTAGACAATTTGTGTGACAACAAGCCTATACAAGGCTTTCTTCAATCTGCATACATGAGACTTCTTCTCATTTGTCTCAAAGTCTTTTGGCTGCTCAATGTATACTTCCTCTTCTATCACTCCGTTCAAGAATGCCGTTTTGACATGCATCTGATGAATCTTCCATCCCATTTGTGTTGCAAGAGATATCACGGTTCTAATAGATGTATACTTGGCTATTGGGGCGAAGGTTTCTTCATAGTCTATTCTTTCCCTCTGAGCATATCCCTTAACCACAAACATGGCTTTGTATTTTTCCACATTGTGTCTGTAGCATATTTAATCTTGTAGTGTTGGAGTTTCTAATTTTACTTAATTTAGAAACCCTTCATGCACTTTTTTTGATTTATTCCTACCTACTTGTTATTTTTCTTTAACAAGTTATTTACAAAGTAAGTACTGAAAATAAACACCAGTGCATGCTCAACATATTGCAGATCAACAACTAAAAGAAACAAGAACAAACAAACCACATGATACCATTATTTTTGGAACAATGTCCCCAGAAAAACCCAATGCGGGAAAACCGGTGTAGCTAGCTGAGGGTTTTCTTATTAAGTAATATCAGAGTACAATCTGGGTGCCGTAACTGGGCTACCCAACAGAGAATTTCCTTAGCAGCTATACCTCACAGTTTGAGAGAAATCTCCTAGTTGAAACCCTGGAAAACACTTCTGGCAGCTCCTCAGCACAAAATTGCTCCTCCAACCCCAACGTCTGTCTAATCTGGACTGCATCAACCCCTTGCTGTCTGACGCTAGCCCTGCATCAGCCTCAGGAGGCCCTGTGTCAGCTCTGGGAGCCTCTGTGACAGCTACGCTGGCCCCTCTGGTGCTCTGCGCAACACTTGGCTGCCTCTGCGTGGCTTTGCGTGAGCCCTTTCTGGCTCTGCGTCACCCTCCTTGGCTGCTGCGCTGCTCTCCCGACACAATCTCTGTCTTCTCTGTTCCTATGTACTCAATGCCCCTCAGTTGTTCTCTCGATCACTAATTCTATCTCTCTTAACAAACCTCGCTCTAGAGAATAGAATGACTGATCGTCTGGTGTACCTCTCCAAGTGACCCTCAAGCCTCCTCTTATACTTTTCCTGTTGACGATTAAACGACCGAGATTAAGTCCCTAATCAACGACTAAGATTAGATCTGGCTTGATCCAAGTCTTTTGGACCATTCTAAGACAGATTCATATTAATACACATTAATATTTTATTTTCCCTAAGTTTAGACTTAGGGACTCCATTAAAAATATTAATTATTTTAATATCTCCTGATCTGTTTAGAATCTGCCCAAACCCTTTCTGGGTATTAGAGATCTCATGTGCCACAACCTCTCAACCAAATTTCATGGCTAGAGCACATCCGATGCTACCCCAAATCAACACTCCCTCTTAGCGAGGACTGTGCTCTAGCAATACTCCTCACTGAGTATTACTCAGATCATCCAACATCGGTACTTGTGTTGATACTAGGCCTTCCTGCCCAACATCCTCTGCATTGCTGCCTCCTGTACTGCTGCCCATGGTTCTGCCACTGCCACTGCTGCATCTGTACGATAGTTCCCTCTGCATCCGTGCTGCTGCTGGTCCTTTTTCCTAGCACTGCATCTGCACTACACCTCTCATCATGATGCATCGTGCTGCCCAGTGTTGCACTGCAACTCAGTGACTAAGAAGTTCGTAACTGATCTCCCAACTAACCTCCCTGTTGGGCTAGAGACACCCACTGATGCTGAAGCTCCCTCTACCACTGACAAATGCTCCCCCTTTGACCTCTGTGCTGCTGCAACAAATCCTTGCATCTCGCACCGTTGCACCTCTCTGTGCCTTCCTGCATTGGTGCAACACTGCTGTGCCTCTCGCATTGCTGCAGCCTGCTAGCTCTATGCTGTCTCGGGACTCCTACGCTTTAGCTCTCTCTCCGCTCCATCCGCATCCGTCTCTACCCACCCAACCAGTCCTGCTACTCCTCGTCGGGGCTCCCATAGCAAGGTCTAATCCAAGAGGTTGGGTACCTCGAGGATCCTGACTATAGCTCGACGTCTCCCCACTTCCACTCAAGTGGCGTGTGTGCACTCATGGCACAGCCATTGTCTGTCAAAACTTCCTTCTCTACTAGTGCTGGCGCTGCCTTAGTCTCGGAAGACTCTCCCTTACTCTTCTTCCTTGGACATTGGGTCGCATAATGACTCATCTCTCCACAGTGGAAGCACTTGAACTTGAAGAGATCTTTTTTCTTCCGTTTCTCCTGCTTTCCCTTAGATGCTAGGGCCACATTTTTCTCCTCCTGCTTGACTTTGATCCCCTTGCTGCTGCTACCCGTCTTTAACTGCCGTCTGATCTCTTCCTGGCGAAGAGCTACCCACATCTCGTCCCAAGGTGGAAGTATCCCTCTGCCCAGTATACTCTAGACAAATACTTCCCATTCTTCTGAGACAACATTCAGGTTTGTCCTCATCATCGACTTCTGATCCGGTGTTGCCTCTATAGCAGTCAACTGATCTCAGATCTCATTCAGTGCTTCGAGGAAGGTGTCAATTGGTTCTCCCTTCTTCATCTGATACGACGTCAACTGATTCTCAAGTAGCATTCTTCTCTGCATAGAATTATGCTGGTAGAATTTCTTGAGGGCCTCCCACATGTCATATGTCGTTTCCTTCTCGGCAATGTGTGGAACTACATGGTCCTTGACCCTGTCAAGGATGATGCACTTGGTCCTCGCCATTGCCTCTTTGTACTTGTCATTATCATTGGGGTCGACTCGGATAGCTATTACCTTCAAGGCAAAGTTCTTGACATGATTCCTGTCAAGCACTGATAAGATTCTGGCTTTCCAGATTGCGAAGTTCGATTCTCTGTCCAGTCTATCCTAGTCTCTTACCCCGTGTGGTGCCATGATGCTCCTCTGCTTCCCTCCTGGATGTTCTCTGTTCGACTCCTCTGAGTCTCTACTTCTCGTCTGTAAGTTCTCTTCTAGACTCCCTTTGAGTCCTGATTTCCCTCTTCGAAATCCTTCTACCGCTTGTCGAGATGCCCCCTACTCTGATCGTCTTGTGCAACTGCACTGCTGATCCGGGTTCCTCGGCTAGAAACCATCGCTAACAACTCCTTTGGTCTTGCTCAATCAGGGATTGTTCTGACAATAGTACCTCACCAGCTCCACTCTGCAATATTCCTGTAGCCTTCTAGACCCTAGCAACCGCCTCTTTGTGAACTGCGTCAGCTCCTCTCTGCCTCACGCTGGATCTGCGTCACCTTGGATGGGTCTATGTTAGCACTAGGATGCCCTGCGTTAACCCTCTAGCTCTATGCGTTAGCAACGCTGGCCTCTCTGAGGCTCTGCGCAGTTCCCGGCTTATCTGCATGGCTCTGGCTGGCTTTGCATCACACTTCCTTGGCTTTTGCGCTGCTATAAACAGGTTCTGTCACCTCAGGACAACGGGTTCTGTTGTTATTGCTCCGCTCGGCTGATGTCTTTTAGTCCTCCTGTGATCTACAATCACGCTTTGATACCATGTTGAAGTTTCTAAGTTTAGTTAATTTAGAAACCCTTCATGTACTTTTTCTGATTTATTCCTACCTACTTGTTATTTTTTCTTTAACAAGTTATTTACAAAGTAAATACTGAAAATAAACACCAGTGCATGCTCAACATATTACAGATCAGCAACTAAAAGAAACAAGAACAAACACACCACATGACACCATTATTTTTGGACCAATGTCCTCAGAAAAACCCAATGCGGGAAAATCGGTGCATCTCTCTGAGGGTTTTCTTATTAAGCAATATCAGAGTACAATCTAGGTGCCGTAACTGGCCTACCCAACAGAGAATTTCCTTAGCATCTATACCTCACAGTTTGAGAGAAATCTCCTGGCTGAAGCCGCGGAAAACCCTTCTGGCAGCTCCTCAGCACAAAACTGCTCCTGCAACCCCAGCGTCTACCCAATTTGGACTGCATCAGCCCCTCTCTGTCTCACGTTGGTCCTGCGTTAACCCCAGGAGGCCCTGCGTCAGCTCTGGGAGCCTCTGCATCAGCTACGCTGGCCCCTCTGGTGCTCAACACAGCACTTGGCTCCTCTCTGTGGCCCTGCGTGAGCCCTTTCTGGCTCTGTGTCACCCTCCTTGGCTGCTGCGTTGCTCTCCCGGCACAATCTTTTCCTTCTCTATTCCTCTGTACTCAATGCCCCTTAGCTGCTCTCCTAATCACTAGTTCTATCTCTCTTAGCAAACCCCGCTCTATAGAATAGAATGACTGATCATCTGGTGTGCCTCTCCAAGTGACCCTCAAGTCTCCTCTTAAACTTTTCCTGTTGATGATTCAATGACCGAGATTAAGTCCCTAATCAACGACTAAGATTAGATCTGGCTTGATCCATGTCTTTTGGACCATTCTAACACAAATTCATATTAATACACATTAATATTTTATTTTCCCGAAGTTTAGACTTAGGGACTCCACTAAAAATATTAATTATTTTAATATCTCTTGATCTTTTTAGAATTTGCCCCAACCCTGTCTGGGTATTGGAGATCTCATGTGCCCCAACCTCTCCACTAAATTTCGTTGCTAGAGCACATTCGATGCTACCCCAAATCAACATGTAGATCCATCTCGAACCTACCACTGATTTGTCCTGAGGCCTAGGCACTACTTCCCAGACATCGTTCACCATTATAGAGTTGTACTTCTCTACCATCACATCCATCCAAACTTGATATTGAGCGACTTCCTGAAAACTGGAAGGTTCCCGATCTTGAGCTACTAAGGCCTGATACCTATCTGGCTGTTCACTCCCTTTTATCTTTTCTCGGTGCACCCATGAAATCTTCTGCATCTCGCAGAATCTGTTGGATTTCCCGACTCGTTCTTCCTCTGGTAGCAGATGCATCTGTTAATTCCTCCTCCTCTTGTGATTCTTCCTGTTTTGAAGGAAAATTCTTTGCTTCCGCTGGTTGAAGTGTTTTGACCAACAACTCATCTTTTGACCGCTCCTTGGAAGTCATTTCTCAAGACTTTTTGAAGGCCCTATCTTCCATGAACTTTACATCTCGTCGAACTACTACCTTCTTGTTCCCTAGAAGATAGATTCTATATGCCTTAGCGTTCTCGCTATATCCCACTAGATATCCTTTCTCTGCAGTGTGATCCAACTGCTTCCTCTTCTCCTCGGGTATATGCTAAACTCCCAAATATCCTAAAATGATTGACTTCAGGTGTCTTCCCAGTGAAGAATTTTTCCAAAGTAATCTTGCCCAATGACATATGAGGAGTTCTATTTTGGACATAGACTGTCATGTTGCATGCTTCCGTCCACAAGAAATTTAGCATATCCTGATCATATATCATGGTCCTAGCTGCTTCCACAATAGTCTTGTTCTTTTGTTTTGCTACTCCATTCTGCTTCGGATTGTAAGGAGTTGTCCACTCTTTTTGGATGCCCTCCCTAGCGCAAAAATCGGTGAAGTCCTTATCAACATATTCTCCACCATTTCTTGAGTGCAAAACTTTTATTTCCTTTCCTGTTAGATTCTCCACCGGAGCTTTGAACTCTTTGAATCGATAGAAAAGCTCGTCCTTGGTTTTCAGAAAATAAATTCAAGTTTTCCTGGAGTGGTCATTGATGAAGGTGATGAAGTATTCGACGCCACTATGAGCTTTAGTGGACATTGGTCCGCAGATATCTGAGTGTATTAAATCTTAGCACACTCTTGGCCTTGTTTTTACTTCTAGGAAATGTTGCTTTGGCATACTTGCCCAGAGCACATCCTCTGCATACATCATCTCGTTCTGTACTAAGATCTGGAACTCTTGTTACAATTTTCCTGAGAATTCTCAGAGCCCCATGGTGCAAATGTCCATTCTTCTGTGCCATAGTTCATTCAAATCCTTGTCTCCATTACTGCCTATTAATGCCATTGGTGATTCTAGCCATAACTTGTACAACCTGTTACTTCTGATTCTGATCTGCACTTTCTTTTTCCAACTCGGGTGTTTGATGTATACTTTCTCCTTAATGAAGAAAACGTTAGAGCCCTTTCTTTGAAGTTGTGATATGGAAAGTAAGTTCATCTCAGTCCTGGCACATGCAACACATTGGTAGTTTGGAACTACTTTCTTGTTTCGGTTTGAAAAACTATGGTACCCTTCCCTACTAGAGTACACTTTGCCTTATTCCCCATGGTGATCTGAAAATTCATCCTTTCCTCCTCATAGTCTGAGAAACATTCCCATATTCCTGTCATATGCCAGGAGGCTCCACTGTCTATATGCCATACCTCTGATGATGCAGAGCTTGTTACATAAGCAACTTCTTCTTCCAATCTGAAAGCAAACATAGAGAAATCGAAATTTCTATCTCTTGTGCAATTTTCTGAAAATCTGCACGAGTCTCCTGATGTAGATGCCTCAGCATCTTGATGTTGACCCATAATTGATTTTCCCTTCTTGTCTTTGATTCTTTTCTCTGATACCATGTGAAAATTCTGATACTGCAACAACTGATTTATTTTACCTACTTATTTCCCAATAATTTATTTACGAAATCCCTTTAGTAAATTTTAAAACAAATTCTACTGCAGATCTCACACCATTATACAAAAACAAATACATGCACAAGAATCAAACACATCAACACAGTGATTTTTGGACAATTGTCCCCAGAAAAACCTAATGCGGTATACTGGTGCAGCAGAGGAGGATTTTATTAATCAGCTTTTCTTGAGTACAACTAGGGTGCCAAATTGGCTCACCCAACAGAGATAACCACACGACAGTAATACCATAAAAACCTCTGGTGCTTCCTCTAAGCTCAGCGTTAGTCCAGCTAGCCTCTGTGTAGTGCCCAGACCCTCTGCATCAACACTCTGCCTCACTACGTTAGCACTTGGCCTCTCTGCGTCACCCACGCAGGCCCTCCAGTCACTGCACAATTCAGCTGCCTCTGTGTCTTTCTGATTAGCTCTACGTCTTTTTGATTGGCTCTATGTCTGCCTCTCTAATCGCTGCGTTGGTCCTCTGACACTATCCCTGCCTCTCTGTTATGTATTCGCTTCCTCTCACTACAGTCCAGACCTCTAGTTCGAATTTATCAACAAACCCGACTCCAGAAATCGAACTGACTGGTATCCCTCAGGTCTGTCTCCAACTGACCCTCAAGTCTTCTCTTATACTTTTCCTGTTGATGAATCAACAGCTGAGATTAAGTCCCTAATCAACGGATAAGATTAAAATAGACTTGATCCTTATCTCTTAGAAGCTTCTCATCCTTATCTTTATTGATACCCATTAATATTTTTATTTTACTAAGTTTAGACTTAGGAACTCATTAAAAATATTAATTATTTTAATAACTCCTTATCAGGATGGAAGTTTCGAGAACGATTTCTGGGTCTTGGAGACCTCATGTGCTTTAGCCTCTCCACCAATTTTCATGGCTAGCGCATATCCGATGCTACCCCAAATCAACAGTCCATTCTTCTCCCTGCCTCTGATTCCTTCGTCAAGCCGTAGTTATTGTCTTGTCATTCACCCCGCTTGTGCATTGTACGACTTCTTTAACCACTGGTCCAAGCCGCAATTCATGCAACACCTATGCCGCAATTCATCCAACACCAACCTTATTTGATAACGTTGTACCTTTAACCATCAACCGTCACACCTTTTTGTCCAGTTATATATTTATAGTTATATCATTATAACTATAGTTATAGTTATATAACTTATTATATAATTGTTATATAGTTTGATATAGTAATTAAATATATTTAAAATAAAATAATAATAATATTAATAAAATAATAATTTAGGGTCAAGTTAAGAAAAAAGATTAGACTGGATAAGTATACTCTACCACATACCCGTTCAATGTCTTCATCAGTGTCGATGGCCAATTTTAGTAAAAAATTGATAGATCTTGAGAATAAAGTTTAGCGGACATTCTCATGAAATCAAGGAACTCTAGGATACAATGAAGAGAATAGAGAATCAACTTGAGCAAAATCATAACGAATTTAAAAAGGATCATGCGATACTTTCAAATAAGGTGGACCGAAATCATAATGAAGCATCAATAGCTCATGATCAAGCAATGGTGATATTGACCTGTATTTGCGACAAGTTGAAGATTACACCTGATCAAATACCCCAGAATAATGGAGCTTCTCAACATTTCATATCTCTGAAAACATCAAACTCATTTGATTCACATGAGACCCCTGAGTCTCCAAAAGCACCTTCTAAGGCTGATCAACAAAATAGTAACACGAATTTTCAAAATATGCCAGTCTGGAATCTATACTCAAATCAATACCCTTTCTTCACTCAACCAGTGGCTACATTTCAACGAAGAGAAAAACTGGAGCTCTCCAGATTTGATGGTAACGAGAAATACAGTGTCGCATGGTTCAATACAACAAAAGAATATTTTGATATTTACGGTATTGACAATTATGATGAAAATATTAAGCATATGCATCCATGCAAATGGAAGGCGAAGCATATAATTGGTATATGTGATGGAAGAAGATGACACTTGCTATCAGTTGGAAGAAATTCAAAAATGCTTTCTTTAAGAGGTTCCAAGGTGTCAAGGAAGAAGAGTTCTTCTTAACACTCATCACACAGCAACAAAAAGGAGATGTGGAGGAATACACTCGAGAATGGGAAACCTTTGCTACACGAGTACCTGGATTATCAGAAACTCGTCTCATTCAATCATACATCACCAGACTTAAACCCCATCTCTAGGCAGAGCTTGTGCTTCATGACATCACTTCTATAGAAGAAGCAAGACAGAAGGCGAAAGCTGCTAAAAAGAAGCATGAAAAGGTGTAGTGGCCAAAAGTTGAAAGAGTATATTCGAGACGAAGATTTCCCCAAACTGCGAACATGGATAATCAAAATATGTTCCACCACATCTTCGAGAAGGAGACAAAACTAATTTGGAAATACAAAGAATGAAAGAAAGTAAGTGAAAACGCTGTGGCGAAAAATGGGACCTCAAACATAATTGTGCTAAGGGAAAAGAAATCAAGAACCTATATACATGTGAAGCAACTAATGATTCAGACAGTAATGAATCAGACGTAGAAGACGTCGAAGATTCTCCACAATTTTCTCCAGAAACAGATAACAAGAATATTTCGCAAGTGTCTTTATCGGCCATGACAGGTATATCTCAGCCCTAGACATTAAAATTAAAAGGACATCTGAATAAGAGCAACGTAATGGTTCTAATTGATACTAGTAGCATCCACAACTTTTTGGCCTCAACTATGGCGAAAAGGCTCAACATTTTCATGTTCCCTATGCCCAACATGAAAGTTATGGTAGTTGACAGCAAGAAAATTGAAAAAGTGGGTAAATGCCATAAAGTCAAATTACATATTCAAGACTATAACCTAGAATCTCCATTCTACACTATACCATTAGGAGTGGATGTAGTCCTAGGTATCCAATGGCTACAAACCCTAGGCACTTACTCTGCCAACCATCAAAAACAATTTATAAAATTTAAATGGGAAGGGTAGAAATACAAGTTATATGGGTTCCAGCCCCATGAGAATCAAGTTGTATCATCATCCCAGATGATGAAAATGATCCGAAAGGGAGCACCGACTTATTTAGTGCAGTGTCATCAATTAGAGCTGCTAACTCCAAATCTAGTTAAGGAAGAGTCACCTGAAATTCAAGAACTAATTCAAAGGCACAAAAAAGTGTTCCAAGACCTTCCAATGAAGATACCTCCTAAAAGAGAAATTGGGCACACAATCAAAGTCAAATCAGGATCAAATCCCGTCAACATCAAACTGTATCGATATCCACAATATCAAAATACCGAAATCAAGAGATTAGGCCAGGATCTTTTAAAATGTGGTATTATCACAAAAAGTAGAAGTCAATATGTTGCTCGAGTTGTATTAGTTCGAAAAAAGATGGATGGTTTAGATTATGTGTAGACTACCGAGGGCTAAACAAGATAACAATTAAGAACAAATTTCCAATTCGTTTTAGTGATGAAATGTTGGATGAACTACATGGAGCTAAATACTTTTCAAAACCAGATTTGAGATCAGGGTACTACCAAATAAGGATAAGGTTGGAAGATATAGAAAAACGCTGCTTTTCGAACACATGAAAGTCATTATGAATTTAAGGTAATGCCCTTCAGATTAATTAATGCCCCGACGACCTTCCAAGGCACCATGAATGAGGTATTTCGCCCGTATCTAAGGAAGTTTGTGTTAGTGTTATTTGACGATATTCTCATCTATAACAAAACATGGAGGGAGCATCTACAACATCTAGAGCAAGTTCTCACTATATTAAAGGAACATCAATTCTATGCAAAGGTGTCCAAGTGCACTTTCGAGAAGCAAGAAGTAGAGTACCTCAGACACATAATATCTAAGGAATAAAAGTAGATCCTAATAAGGTCAAGGCTATAAAAGAATGGCTCAAACTAGTTAACATCTCCAAGTTTAGAGGATTCTTAGGATTGATTGGGTACTATTGAAGGTTTATTAAAACTATGCCCATGTAACCGCACCCCTAATGAACCTTCTAATGAAGAACTCATTTCGATGGGATGATGAAGTAGAAAGGTGCTTGGAAGATTGGAAGGAAATTATGTATTAGCAACTCCAGATTTTTCAAAGTTGTTTGTAATTGAATGTGGTGCTTTAGGTTTTGGCATAGGAGTAGTATTAATGCGGGAAGGTCACCCAATCATGTTTGAAAGCAGGAAGCTCAACAAGAAAGAATGTCTCAAGTTTACATATAACAAAGAAATGCTTGCCATTATGCACACATTAGCCAAGTGGAGACAATATCTCTTGGGAAGTAAGTTCTTAATACGAACATACCATTATAGTTTTCAGCACCTCCTCTAGCAGAAAACGCTATCTACAAAACAACAAAAGTGGATTGAAAAAATTGCCACCTTCGACATGGATATATTACATAAGAAAGGGAAGGACAACGTAGTAGCTGATGCTCTGTCCAGAAAAGACGAAGAATCGTCATTATTGGAAATTTTAGTTGCTATCCCCTAATGGCTTGGTGAAATTCGAAGTGAGTATGCAAAATATCCAGAAACAAGAGCTGAATCAATAACCTTCGTCAAAATTCAAGATTTGAATGGAAAAACGATATTCTGTGGTACAAGGGGAGAATACTTAAGTCCAAATTCTAAATTTAAAGCCAAAATTCTCAAAGAGTCCCATAACTCATTGTCAGTTGGACATGTAGGGTTCTTTAAAACCTAATATAACGCACATCTATCTTTTTTCTGAAAGAGAATGAATATGTTGGTATCAGAGTTGGAAGGACACTAGAAAGAATTGTTGATCAAGGGATTGGAAGCTGTCAAGGCCTAAAAGAAGAAGATTGTCTCTTGAAGGGATTTGGTTAAAGACTCATTGATAGAAGGCCTATTAATCTAATGTGTCTACAACATCAATCTTGCAAGTAGGGTGTTGATATTACAAAGAAGTGTACTTGGAACGCATAAATATTAGAAGCTGTTCTAGGGAACATCCTTCAAGAAAAATCTCCTCAAGGATCTTAAAGACATCAAGAAGGTTAAAGATACTATCATCAAGAAGAGTCATGATATTCAAGTATCACGCTATTTCATAATGGTTGAATATTCAAGAATGTAGGTTCTTTCTGCAAGGAGAGAAATAAGCTCATCCGGGCTTCAAACTATCTAGCATGGAAGAACAGGATTGACTTGATACTCATAGAGAAAAATGTAATGGGATATGCTACTGGAGAAGTTACTAAACCTGAAAAAGATAAGACACAAGAACTTGCAAGGTACAAGTAAGAGCTCAAAGGATCATAGTTGAATCAATTAAGGATTCTCTTGTTCCATTTGTTGGAAATATGAAGACTTCCAAGGCCATGTTCGACAACCTATTAAATTTGTACTTTGTAAGTACAATAGGTAAAAAAATGTCATTGCAGAGCAAGCTATATAGAATGAAGAAATCGAAGGATGAGGATATGGCATCCTTCTTCATGAGAGTCTCTCAGCTAAGAGAACCAATCATTGATTCTGAGGTGACCATATGTGTTCTAAATGCATTTCCACCAGGATGGAGCAACTTGGCAGCCAATATCTACTTCAAGAAGGATTCATCTCCCTTTGATGAGTTGTGGGCACAATGCATACTGGAAGAATCTAGGATCAAGGTCAGTGATGACATTGGATCAGATGAGCAATCTCAAGCCTTTCTAGCCCGAGTCAGGAAGATGAAGAAGGAAAAGTTTGGCAAGTCCAAGAAGAAAGATATGCCCAAGGTACAATGCTTCAAGGGAAATGAGTTTGGACATTGTAAGAGGGATTGTTGATGGTAGGGTTCCCCCCCACTCACACCCACAGTATGCATGTCAATGCATCCACATATTTGTCCTAGGTATTTAACTCTCAAAGGAGTCAAATTTTCTTCCATAAATGGTTAAGACCCTCTTTTCATCAGTTCCTTTTTATTAGAACTCAATCACCCCGCTTACACCTTCTATCGGGACTTTAATCATCCCTTAACGTTTACAAAAGACTTTATTAAAACCTTTCGTTTATAACTTCTTATCGGGACCTTTAAAACCCTTCATATGCTCTATAATCCTTCACTTATCCCTTAAGGCCCCATATATATATATATATCCATCCCTATTAACATTGCTTATACATATAAAACCTCACATCAGTGCTATTTTCCTTATAAACCCATTTACAAAGGAAACCATACGCAAACAAACCTTTTTGCTTTAGTACGGTCTTGACATGCTTCTTGAAGTTCCATCTTTATCGCAATTGCAATCGGGCATTGCTCCTCTGCAGGGTTTCTTTAACATTGGCCCTATCGCATCCGATATGCGATAACGCAATACTGGATCTCAAATCTTATAAAGTCACACCTCAATACTTTATTGAGTCCTCCTTTTCCTATATGCCTTATGGCATTCCTCTGAACTTTGCATTACACAAGAACACACGGAATTCTGTTCCAAGGCTTAAGGCCGGAACTCAAATATTATTCACCCACCACTATAACTCTGTCGGGTCCAATTCCTTCTAACCATTTCTGAAGTGCTCTGCCGATCTTCAAAACGTCCGACCTCCGATCGCCGATCGGTGCTTTATTGCTGTCGGTGTATCGGCATATCACTATATTCGCTAGCCCTTAACTCCTCCGATTGTGATTTGCGATCACATCCTGACCGTTGATCCAGTTCGTGATTCAATGGTTGAGATTAAATCGTGCGATCACATATTGCAAAACCTCAAGGCCAGGCACTGTCCGCTCTAAGGCGCTAATCCGATATCCTTACAGACCTAATATGGATATAGGCCACTCTTTATAACATTTCTAGTCTGGATTTCAAATCCGACTGTGTTTTGCACCGATTCTTAGTGTAAGTTGGGTTTTTCGCTTACGGGACTTAAACTGTGTAATAAACTCAACCGATGCGATATTTCACTTTGCTCCTTAGCGACGTCATCTAGACCGTTGATCTTCCAGATCAAATGACTACTGTGCACTGACACTTTACTCTTTCGCTCTACCGCTTTACTTAAGTTTTACGCCATTTCTTCAGTTCTTTTGTAGTTTCAGGGTTCTCCAAAGGTTTCGCCTTACGCTCTTCTGCTGCTTAATTCATTTATGCTTGAGCTTAACTCCGCATGCTCCTTTGACCAATGTCATTTCAAAGCATTTCTCAACCCTTTAAATGGATTCAACAATCCATTACGATTCCTTTGAATCGTTCTTCTCCTCTGCATAGATCTTCAGCAGTTTGCCTTCTGCTTCCGCTGCTCAACTTCCTTTGAGCTTAACTCTGATCTTCTACTGGATTTTAAGACCAGTGATGATTCCGCTGAATCATTCTCTCCTCTGCGTCCTTCAGAATTCTGCTTGCAACCCTGTTACAGAACCTACGAATTCACAAGTAATTCATTCATGAAATACTCTTTCACACACTGACACAGTCAGGAATAAACATCTATATATATATATATAAAAGTCAATTACATATTCGAGACTCTGTGTCTCGCACAGTGCTGTTCTTCAATATTAGTGGCCTCCCCCTTCAACTCTGCCCGTAGGCTTACATTTATATCAGAAAGGCTTTGTTGAGCTATTTGGTTCAAGTCCTATATCTACTGAACCGACTCCTAAACGTTCTATATCCTCTATGTCCACTTCTAATCTCATTTAATTCCTAAGAGCTCTCTCTAGTTCCTTGAATCATGGAACTGTTTTAAGAGTCCTACTTGACTTTTAACTCTTTTGTCTTTATTGCCCACTCATGTTCTCATTTATTTGAGAGCATCTCACATTGGCTAATTAATTCCTATTCTATGCACTCAAAATCCTAAATATCACATTAATTCATCACTTAGGAATCCAACTTCCTAAAATACATGACCCCCTATGTCTACTTAATTACAATGATTTTCTCTTGGGTTGAATGCTCTCACATCAATTGTCTAAATCAACAAAACAATAAGTGAAAAGATAGAAGTGAAGTTCATGTAGCCGGAGCGGTGGGAGAACCTGAGAAGAAGGCAAAGAAGGAAGAAGTGAGGGATCTTTACTGTTGAAGAAGGTTCACTGACTTCTAGGTTCTTTCTGAATGTTGGTCTTTCTTTTAGATGGTTTTACACAAGCATCATAGGATAGAAGCATATGATTGTAGCATGTCTGGAATTTACATGATTAAGTTGCTTAGTAGAGATCATCTAGGTTATCATGTTAGACCATTTTGCATATTGTTCATCCAAGATATTATCTAGCATTATGTTAGAGGTTGTCATCTTGCTATAATGGGTCATTGTGATCCGAGAAGGACCATCATTTTGGAAAGTCCTTGGAAAAAACATCATGACAAGAATAGTATGTATTATATGTAATGTGGAAACATACTGGCAAAAAGGGATGAAGGGTTGCAATGGGTCAAGATACAAACTTTTTGTGAGATATATGGATATCTAGATGATTGGATGAAAGCATAGGAATGTATGTTGAAAAGTAAATTTTAGATAAGATTCATATGTGCAAGAATCTTATGAAATGAAGTTGGTTATAAAGATATGCTTAAGTACTAATGATGTTGGAAAAGGATAGAGTTTGACTTAAGAATGTATAGAATATTAGGACTTTCTCTGGAATATGTAAGATGATAATTAAACATCCAAGTATAATCTCCAAAAGAAAAGGTTGTAACTTGGTAATCAAGTTCGATCCTTGCGCACTTTGATACATGAAGGAAGTATCAAGTGGAGATGGTCAATATGGATGTTGATGGTACGAGAAGGTAACCGTGGTGAGATAAGTCTATTTCAGTTATAGTTTGGTTATCTGGCTATCATATTATTTTTGGCTAGCAAGAAAAGGATGTTGCAGGAATACGTGATGACAGTTGGGGCAAGTTCAACAATATGGATGAAGAATGTTGAGAGCTCAATGTCTGGTACCTAGCAACTGTGAATTCAAGACAAAGTCCATCGTGGGATTGAAAGGGTAGTTGTACGAGAAGATTACCTGAAGGTCAAGGAAGTTAACTTTCATGATCAGATTGAAGATCGGGAAGGCCCAATTCAAAGCCTTCACATCAAAGAAGAAAGTGATGAGCAAGACAAGTGACTTGGATCTTGTCGCAAGAACGAATATGGCTCCATGATACGTCAAAAGAAGCAGTCTCGATGCAAGAGATGTAAAGGAAAGAGGGAGCCATGTAGCTATGGTGAACTAGTAGCTGATACTTTGATGAAGACGAGCTATAAGGCTTATGGTGTTGGCTTCCATTATTGGAAGTAGTGTTGATAATGGTGTTGGCTTCCATTATTGGAAATAGTGTTGATAATATCAGCGATATTTTTAGTCAAACGATATTTCGGCAGGTAAATATTGTGATATTTTCAGATTTGAAAATATTGCGATATTTTGAAAATCTTAGCTAAATATCGCGATATTTTGAAAATATCGACTAAATATCGTCATATTTTGAAAATATTGGCTAAATATCATTATTTCTTTATATGTTGAAAAAATTGATTTTTTATGTTTGCCAATATTTTTCGATATTTTGTCCATATTTGTTAAAATTTCTGTTTTCCCACTCCGGTTTTCAGTTTCTCCTTATTTCTCCCATGTAGTTAAATGCCCTTTCCCATAACCATACATTCAACAAGCTGGAAAAATAAA
>APFE030333981.1:1626-75914 GCA_000404065.3 Pinus taeda | reverse complement strand
GCTCATGAAAGAATTGAATCGAATGTGATCTTTTTCTCCTTTTCCTCCCTTAATATAACTCCAAATGACTTTTGGGTGATCCAAGTGACTTTTGGGTGATCTCTAAATCCAATGGCTGAGATAGATTTAGATCAATGGCTGAGATTAAATGCACATTTAAATCTTACTTTCTATTTTTTAATTCACCCCACTTTAATAAAGATCCACTTAGTCATTTATTTCCAAAGTCACTTTTCCTTTCGAATTTTTCATTGACTTTATAAAAGTCACTTTAAAATTAGACTTAGTAACTTTATCACTTAAAGTCACTTTTAAATTAGATTTTAACTTTATAAAAATTATAAAGTCACTTTAGGAGAAAAATTAAAATCTTTTGGACACTTTTCCCTAGGCCAAAGATCAAAGCCTAAGGGAACCACCTGTTCTGCGGTACCAAATTTCAACAGATCAAAATGATTGAAATTGGGTTTCAAAAGAGAAATGAACAGACAATGCAGATTGGCTTTAAAGCCACAGACAAAGAGCAAACAAGGAAGACAATGCTGAGACAGAGCAACAGAGATAGAGAGTTAGTGAGGAGAGTCTATGTACTCAGAAGAGACTTGGGGAATCCAGGTAAAGCCTTATTGTTTTGTATCTATTGTGTGAGGCTCAATTTGAGCTCACTGTTGTAAAACTATGTTTTGAAGACATAATAGAGAGGTCACCACTGAACGCTGGACCAGGAGACGTTGCCCAGGAGTGTTGGGTGAACTCCTTATTAAACTTGAATTGCTTCATTGTCTATGTATTTCGCAATATTATCGATCCATTGCACAAAATAACATAGGCATATCCATGCACCTGAGTCTGTAATACCTTAATAATTGTCTAAGATCATATAATTAGATCAATATGGCATCCATGATTCCATTGTACATCAATTATTAATTATTCGAGCATCAACCATCTAGATTCTAGCAATTACAAACATACATCAAAATTTTAAGCATATCATAAAGCATAAAACATTTAGAAATAAAATCATCAAACATTTAAGTAACTTATCTAGCAAGTGACCAACTTCTAAACTTAGGCTTCTGTGATCCATAACTAGATTGAAAAAAATTCTTTCAGTGATAATCACATTGGAGAAAATATTGTCGATGCGTTTCAAACCAACTCGTGTGGCACATCTTTAGGACAAGATGAGGAACCAACTCATGGCATGATGTAGGGTTACCCCCGCGCATACCCACAATATGCATCAATATTCATAAACACAACTATCCCAGGTATTTAACTCTGCAATGGAGTCAAATCTTCAAACCATAAATGGGCAAGGCCCCTTACCACCAATTCCTTTGTATTGGAACTCAATCACCCCGCCTAGACCTCCTATTGGGAATTCTACTTCTTCACAATCTTTGGTTAAACCTTCGTTAAGGCCTCCCATTAATACTCAATTATCGGGACTTTTAAAGCCCTTGTAACCTTCATACAACCCATATATATAACTTTCTCTCTTGATACATTGGTTACGTATGGTTTTAACACATAAAACCTCATCGACGCTTAATTCCTTATAAAATCCTTTTACAAAGAAATACTACCCAAAACATACCATTTCACGTCTTCCGTATGACTTCTCCACAGATTTTGAGGCTATACCTCTATCGCAATCGTTATCGGCTATCGGGACTTTCACAGGCCACATTTCATATGTGCCTCATCGCCCCTCCGATTCCGATATGTGACTATCGGAAGCATTAAAATAACGCTTAAGCCTATAAACACTCGGCGTAATCCTTTAACACAATACAAAGGAATTACACTAACCTTCTGCCCTAAACCATATATGGCGGACTTCAAAACTTATCCACTGGCACTTATAAGTGTCGTCGGGTCCACCCTTCAGTCGCTCCACATTGCTGTACTATATGAAGGCCTGACCTCCAATCTACTGATATCTCCAATCTCTGCTTTCTCGATATGCGATGGCCGATTTAATCGTGACCATCGATAAAGTTCACGATCTGACAGTCGACAATTAATCACACGATCGCAATCGCTTTGTTACAAATTCCCATTCCAGTCTTTGTTGCAATGGTTTCTGCCAACCCAATATGCCTTTCGGACCCGATAAGGATATAAACCAACTTGTATAAATTTTCAAATTTGGAATCTAAATCCGACTGTGTTTTGCACTCGTTTTTAGTGTAAACTGGCTTTAACACTTGCGGGACTTAACTTTGTAAATAACTTCCGTCGATGCAACAATTCGCCTTTCTCCTCACGACATCATCCGAACCGTTGATCCATATGATCAAACGACTCCTGTGAATTCCTCTTCACTTCTCCGCTTGCTCCTTTTACTTGGAAATGACGCTGTTTCTCTAGCGTTCTCTATAACTTGGTTTTTCTTCAAGGTTTCACTTTCCGCCTCCGCTGCTCAAATTTCATTAGGCTTAACTTCACTTCTTCTCTCCAAAGCTTCACTTTACTTCTTCAATTGGATTCTAAGATCCTTTTACGACTCCTCTAAATCACTCCATTTCTCTGCATCCTTCAGAATTCTGCCTGCACTCTGTTGTAGAACCTACGAATTCAAGTAATTCATTCATGAAAATACTCTTCAAACACTGACACAGTCAGGAACAAACTCTATATATATATATATGCAAAAACAAAGATTACATTCAAGATCTCTCTGTCTCTCACAGGCCTGATCTTCTGCTATCAGTGGCCTCCTCCTTTTTGACTCTGCCCGTAGGCTTACATATATGCTAGGAGTTCTGTTGAACTATCCTGGTTCGACTCCTATATCTACTGAATCGAGTCTTAAATCCTCTGTCCATTATGTCCATTTCTAATTAATTAATTCCTAAAGTCTCTCCTTAGTTCCTCGAATCATGAACTATTCTAAGAGTCCTAATTGATTTTAGTCTCTTTTGTCACTATTGCCACTCATGTTCTCATTTATTCGTGAGCACTTACAATTTCTTCCAATTATCTAATTAATTTACTTAAAAGCCTAATATTTCATTAATTTGTGTTAAATTGGCAACTAGGGCCAAACTCCATGTGGGTCAGCTTATTTATGGTAGCTGATATTTTTATTGGATCCCTCTCATCAAGAGGTGTAGGATTGATCTAAAGATCATCTGATTCCGATAAGTATTTATGAAGTTATGAATTTATTTATGTTATGGACAAATTGTTAAGTCAACCAGCATCTTACGTAGGCTCTGAAGCCCAATAGACATGTCTATTCGTCATCTACGTTTTTAGTATAAATAAGTGTGGACTTGAAGTCATTTACACACACCTCTTCATGTGTAGCCTCCTCCTCTCCACGTCTAGGTTTTTGGTGAAGGAGAGAGACACCAAAAAGAATGATACGCTGGTCTCCAAGACGTAGATGAAGGAAGAGGCTCCTAGCCACGTGAAACTCTAAAACACCGTAATGAACTACAGACACATGTAGCCCTAAACGCGGGTACCTCTACACTATCTAAACAATCCTAATAAAAGGTAGCCATAGTCATAAAAGGGTAGCCGTAGAGAAAACCGCTGTAGGGTATTGACTGCACTATGGTTTTAGGTGCAATCATGTTGAGACATTCTTGGCATCCTATAATGTTCTCGGATCTGGCAGCGTAGATCAGGCTCCGTGTAGAATGGATCTGGCAGCATAGATCAGAGCGTAGAAGACTCCTTACACAGTTCTTGAAGCCATTTATACGCAGTTCATGCAGAGATAATACACTGCTCATGGGCAAATCATGGAGACACACACAGTTCAACGCCGTCATGATAAACGCTGTTCATGAGGCTCTTATACGCTATCTTGAGATGAAGCCACAATCAACCCAGTCATGTTCTCGGATTTGGTAGCGTAGATCAGGCTCCATGTATAGTGGATCTAGCAGCATAGTTACACACAGTTCTTGAAGCCATTGATACGTTGTTCAAGATGTGTCTAAGGGTTCAAGCTGCCTCCTCGGATGGTTTAAGGAGCAATAGAACCAAGCCCTCTCAGGCTTCAGCATACCTGTAGATTGAAGGTATTCTCGTATGGAGAGAGCAACTAAGAAAGGATGAAGCTTGAGCATCTTGGCATATCTATCTCAGATTGATGACAAACTTTGGATACTCCAGCAGTAGAGTCTCGGTGATGATGACTGTGGTATTACTTCATAGTGAGCAGTATGACTTGGATCTATATGTCTCAGCATACGAAGCAATGTTACAGTCTATAAGGAGAAGCAGTTCTAATGTTCAGCATAATGATGCATGATGATATGAGCATGGGCAACATGATGATAAATGAGATCATTGGCAGCATAGTGAGTAGATCATGGGCAGCATGATGTATGGGCAACATAGTGATGTATGATGCAGCAAGGTGCAACATATGGACGAGATGCAACAATATGATAGGTGAAAGATTCACCTTAGAGAATCAGTTGAAGCAACATGTCTTCAATTGATCTCTGCAGATATCAAAAGTCAAAGTGTTGACTTCTATTGTAAATATACTATCTCTCTCACTTTCTCTGCTAAACTTTGAAGAACATAAAAGAAAAACTGATCAAGGGTTTCCCCACATTGTGGGTTTGTCCCTGGCTACCGCCACATCTTGTGTCCTCTTGTCTTGGCTTGTCCTCTGTGATTTATATTTATGTTCTATCTGCAGTTTATCTTAATGCTGATGTGATTGCTAACTGTGAAAATTTAAATAAATTGCTCTAGCATAGAACATACCTAAAATTAACAATTTGTCACTTAGGAATCCAACTTCCTAAAAATACATGACCCCCTATGTCTACTTAATTACAATGGTTTTTCTCTTGGGTGAATGCTCCTGCATCATGGCATCAAATAAATACATGTAGAGATAAGTTTACTAGCTGTTACAACTAGTTTTGACTGAAGGAATCTTATTTATAGTAAATATATTTGAAATAAAGAAACAGTTGATAAATGGCTAATGAATAAATTTAAAATTATTATTATTAATAAATTGTTTTAGTCAAAGTAAGGACCTAAACTAAAATAATGATAAGGAGAAATTGAATTAGAATGCAATAAATAAAATGAATCACTATAAAAACCAAATCTAATAATATATAGCATAAATTAAAAATTATGGGGGAAATTATTTTAATTTTTTTTTTTTTGTAAACTTCGCAGATCTCTATGTATTATCTATTTTCAAAAGTTTTTTACATCCATTTGCTCCAAGTAGTCACCTTCCCGAAGGAAACCAGGTAACCACCGGTCAACGTTAAATCTAGTCCAAAATTTAAATAAGTTCATAACAATCCATCCACTATTTCTATGTTGACTGTCTCTACTGCTATCTCTAAATATCAAAATAAACATGCTTGTTTTCTTCATCAAGTTCAAAATTCAAAAATCAAAACATTCTGGTTCACTTGATCATTCCTGATCTGAGGATACTACCAGAGCTGGTGCCTTTGCACTGGATCCTGGCATCTCGCATCTCTGTTCCATTTTCCACTTTATCTTTTTCAGGGTATGTTCAATCCTTCCAAAGGCGAGATTGTTCTGGTAAGTTTGTATATGTATGGTCGCTATTTCCCTTAGAAGTTCAGCTTGGACTGGGTCCTTCTCCTTTCTGTCTTCCTGTTTGTCAAATACTTCTCCTTCCATGTGCTCACGGTGGAGGGTCATGGCCCGTGCCACGTTTTTCATGATCCAGTACTCGTGCAGGGTCTTTTTGAATAGGGATTGTCTTCCATTCGTAATCCCGGGGTTTTGCACCATTCTTTCCCGTTCATGCATGAGTATATCTCCATATCTAAGATTGTCTTTTAGATCTCGCTCCCAACGATTAATCTGGTTCCTTACTTCGTTCGGGTTTCCTTCCATGTAGGAATCAATAATCGTCTTCATCTTGCTTCGTGCCTCTTTTCTTTCCTTGGCTGCTTGTTCCTTCCTCCTTCTTAGCTATCCTCCTTCCTCTTCTGGGAGTCATTCTGCTTTCAGCTTGGCGAGTGAAGCCTGTAAACTTGTGCTCCTTGACCTGTTCCATGTGCCTTTCCTGTTCTGTTCCTAGACCTATCACAGAATCAGAGCATATGTCAGCCATATTATATTGGTTTATATCATTTTCCTTGGATTTTCCCCCTCCCTCCTTCTTGAGTTTCCTAGCTTCTGGTTTCCTACCAAACTGAATTTGGCTCCATCTTTTTCAATTCTCTGGTTCATGGGGTATCGGTGGTTACATTTCTTTTCCCATCCCACGCAAAAATTCCACTCTTGCTTTTTTTGCCTCTTCTCTCCCGGGGCCTCGCCCTTGGTTAGTTTTAGGTAGAAGAGGCCTCCCCTTAACCCCATTTTCTCAGGCTTTTCAGCAGGGTTTCTGCTGGGTTCTCTCCCTCCCCTCCCCTTAGAGGTAGTGCCATCTCCCTGGAGCTTTGGGTTTTCCTTCCCAACTTTCTTCTCTCAGGGCTACAGGCATTCTTCCTTTCACTCTAATGAGTCTTGCCAGGACCCATATTCTAAGGTGGGAATTGTTGAGATTTTTCTCAGGTATGCCTCATTCTCATTGATTTCTTTGCCTCTTCTCTCATTCTCTCTGTCTATAGCAGATGAGATCTCTTTGGTTTTGTTCTCTTTCATTCCACTGAGATTGCTATTGCAATTGATATAATGATACCAGGTTTGCTTACAATAGCAATATCCTAATCTACTGCTCAAACATTTAAAGCTTTCAGGAGTTAGGGCTAGAGGTATTACATACCTGCTTACCAAACTTCGCCTTTCTTTCTCCTTCTGCGTCTTCTCGCTGCCTCCTCTTCCTTTCTCGTCACCTTTCTTCGTTCTCGTCTGCATGCATAATGCCCCTTTGGGGGAAATTATTTTTACTATTACTAGTACTATTATGAATAAAAATAACAAAGAAAATTGATTTTATTATTAAATTAAAAAGAAAGGTCTTCTTAACTTGAATAAAAATGATATAATCAAACTTAAATTGATATGAAAAATTAAAATATAAAATAAATAAGTAAATAGATAAATAAATCAGTTAAAAGAAATAAAAATAAAACCAACCTAGGAAGACAGGGCAGGAATCCAACACCTTTTAACTCTCCAACTATTGTCTCTATTCAGATTTATAGGCCTCCTTTCAATTTCCAAGGCCTCCCTAAACTTACGGTGATGAAACTGATCAATCCTTGAAATGACCCTAGCCTCTTCAATGCAGATGTGATGATTGGTTTTTTCTGCATGTTCTACCAAAGCGTTGAGGAGTGAGATCTTCCATGTTTTAAGTCAGCAGTGTGCTCATAAATCCTCTAATTAATTGATCGACCAGTTTCACCAATGTCCGAAGTCTCACAAGAGGATGGGATGATGTAAATACCTTTCCCCTCTCTCGAAGTGAGCAACTATCAAGATGAGTCATGTCCAA
The DNA here is from genome assembly GCA_000404065.3 of Pinus taeda. Lineage (NCBI taxonomy): Eukaryota > Viridiplantae > Streptophyta > Pinopsida > Pinales > Pinaceae > Pinus > Pinus taeda. Next base: position 68,488 of record APFE030333981.1, on the reverse strand, counting down.
AATTCAAATAATAATGTTTACAAAATAGGCCACTTGGCCACCACCAAGACTCAAGTACACATTGAACTAGGAAGAGTAAGACATAAAAGTTCAAATTCACAACAAGATTACAAGTCTAATCTACGACAAAAGTAGTAAACTGTGAATATATCTACTAATCTCTCCTCTGTTATGAATAAAATATAGATATAATAGTTTAAATATAAATAATAATAACACATCATAAATAATGATTAATTAGTGATTAGTTAGTAAAGAGCTATGTCCCTAAGGACATGACCGTTCATAAAGGGACACTTGCCTAGGTATATAAAACAGACCCTCATTGTAACATTCATACTCTTGTACATTTCATCTTATTAATAAAAATATTACTTAAGATACATTGTGTATTTACATTTAAAGCACAAACAACTATAAGTTTTGTCGCTTTAATGGTATCAGAGCCATTTGAGTCTTTGGACATTATCTACTGCGCAATCTTCCATTAAAGCTTAGGTCCTGAAAATCATGGAATTAAGTGAATATCATAAATCTAAACTGTTAAATGAAATTGGAGAAGCATTACAACAAATAAAAAAATAATTTGCAGAATCATTAAAGGCTTTCAAAACACCAAATTTAATACCTACAATAGAAGTTGACATTAATGTCAAAGAGGATGAGTTTGAGCCAAGAGTTTTGACAGAGAAAAATATGACAGCTAGGGAAGAAAGCAGGGAGGAAAAAATGATTCTACATAAATTATTCAAGAAGAATCACTACATTTTGCGGAAGATCAGGAAGAGGTTATGTCAATTTCAGATTATGATGAGAATGAAGATGATATTAAAGATGAAGATAACCTTGAAACATTTAAAGGCAATTCAGAAATTGACTCTTGCAATGATGATGTAACGATGAAAGTTCTTGTTGTTTCTCTGGGTGGGAATGACAATGGTCTTAATGAGCTAAAAACTACTATTTTGTTGGAAAAAGAGAAACCAATATTCTTGGGTGTCAACAGTGGTTGGGGTAAGAAGAAGCCCTATATAGAGTTGGAAAGGGAGGATCATGTTTCCTCAGGCTACATTCATGGGCAGAAAACAATGTTGCCTAAGTTGGTTGATGATGAAACCACATCTTGATGCCAATGTGGAAAACAGTTGTCTTGTCTACTTAGCTATTGGAGAGAGATCATTCAACAAAGATCCACCAGCCCTACAAAGTTGCTACATCAGATCATATATTTCAAATGGTCATGAGACATGTACGACTCAAACAAAAACTTTTGAGAGAGAAATTTAACATCTGTCTTGGTCAAGGTAGCTTCATCAAACTCAGAGAGCAAGGTGGTCAGTGGAGAATCACCACACTCAAAGAACGAGGAATTTATACCAGATTCAACAGGTGGTCAAGTAGAGATGACGCCTTCGGCAAAATACATGGAGAAGAGAAACCAAAGTGCAAAGGATGTTGATACTCCAAATCCATCAATGTTTAGTATGTCTTCTTATGGTTTTTTCCGAACCCACTCTGGCGTTGGTACCTTTTTTAATTTGCGGGATGACACCGGCATTACGTTGATTATCACCCAGCGTGAGGAATTTCCCATGGCTCGTGTTGTTGCCAATAGGTTAAGGTTGGAATATGTGGTTGTTGTTGAAGGGCTTGTAAGATATTGACCAGAGGAAGCTCAGAATCTTGCAATGAAAAACGACAAAATTGAGGTTGCTGCAAAGAGTATTCACTTACTCAATCTTGTACATTTAGCATTGCCATTTTTAGTTACCAGTGTAGATGATGGACATGATATTATAATAGAGGAGGTTCACTTAAGGTATCGTTACCTTGATCTATAGTGTCAACAAATGAATTGCTGAAAAGTGTAACTAGGTTTGGTCTTCATAATGACATGTAATTGTGACTTTTATGTAAATGATGTAAAGGAAGAAAAGTAAAATTATTATTGTAATGCTTTCCTCATGGGTTTCATGAGCAAGGAATTTTATTTTTAGCGATAGCTCCCGTTGTGAGCCTTTAGGATTTGTCATCTAGTCATAAAAGTCAAAGAGAGTCAATATCATATATGAAAAACCCTTCTTGGGCATGTTACAAATGTATGAGTCTATAGGATTGTCTAGTAGCCCTACAAGACAAGCACAAGTTATCCCTCTTCAAGTCGGCCTCAAAATGAAATGAAGAACTCATGTTAGCTTCACCTAAAATGGAGACACAACTGTTCAAACTATCATGTCAGCTAATATACATGGACAAACTACTATAAATAGGCAGCTCAGCCTATTTCATAGTCAAGAAGTTTAGATCACCTCTAAAATTCGGATGGCTAATTGTAGAGACAAGTTCGGTGAAGGAGCTTGGATAAGGGTACAGGAACTTGGGCTAATTGCAAAGGCAAGTTCAGATAGGACTGCAAAGATAATTTCGATAATCATAGTAAGCAAAATTCAGTGTTATCACAGTGATATGATCTCACAACAACAAGGAGAATTCAGTGCTCTCTTACAGTCAATGGCAATCTTTGTATTGGTGTCACAACAACAAGGAGATTTCATTGCCACAATAGTGAGAAGGTATCGATGTCATCACAGTAGGAGGATCTCGGTACTACCACAGTAAGAAGATCTCAGAAAGAAGGCCTCATTGTTGTAACATCTGAGTGATAATACAGGAAGGAGACCTTGGTGTCATGACAGTGGTGATAATGTCTCATTGCTAAAAAGGTCAAAATGGAAGAGGACTTGTGTCTTGGTCTTGGAGTGGCAAATAGGTCAAGGGTCTTGGTCTTGGTATTCCTCAATTGGAATCTCTATAAGAAGAACTTGTGCAGGTTTTCCTCTCAAAAACTGAGAGGTTTTGGCCCTGGCTGATAGCCTATATTTTGTGTCTCTTATCTCTTTATGGTTTATGCATTAATAGCTGTTTGATGAAGAACAACACTAATAACCTAAGTAAAAGAAGATCCTAATCTAAAGAAGTAAAAAGTACTCACAAGGAGTTACTAATTGAAGAGAAATCAGTTAATTGTCCTAGATTTCTCAACATGGTATCAGAGGTAAGGTGACTATGCCAAGGAATGGCATCTTATCAAGAGATACACAAGGATCAAATCTCAAGGAAACATCAAAACCCTAGATCAAAGAAGTCTACAAAGAAGAATTAAGATCATCATCAAGAAAAGAAGACCAAAACCCTACGTCTTCTCAAGTTGAAAGGATCTACAAATCAAGTTGAAGCATTTTGAAGTCTATTCATCCGAAGGAAGCTAGAGGCATTATCAAGACTCTAAGGTGATCTCTCAAGCAAGATCCCTACCATTGAAGATGCCATCATTATCAAATTATCTAAGGGATCTCCCTCTCTGTGGGTTTAAGGATCATCATTGAAGAAAACTATCTTGATCAAAAGGAAGTTTTCTATCCTCTATATCATCATCAACATGAAGTAGCAAGGAGAAAGGAGCATCCTATCAAGTAAGTATATGACCTCACGTGAATCTGTCAAAATGTCTTTTTGTAAGGAAAACAACAAATTGCTTGGGGCTTCAAATTATCTTGCATGGATGAAAAGGACATATCTAAATCTCATTGAAAATGAGGTCATGAATCATGTCAAAGGATCTATCACAAAACCAGGAGATGAAGATGCTTAAGATCTTGCCAAGTATATGAAAGGGGAAGTTAGGGCTCAAAGGATTCTCATAGAATCCATCAAGGATCCCCTCATCCCAAATGTATCTAAACTTGCAACTTCAAAAAAAATCTATGAAAAACGGGTAGAGTTGTATTCCGTAAGCACTGCTAGAGAAGTCATATCATTAAGGCAAGAACTCTATAAGCTGCAAATGTCTAAGGAAGATGGAATAGCGTCATACTTTATGAGGATATTTGAGATTTGAGATCAACTACAAGAACTGCGAGAAGTCATGTCTGATAGTGAAATGACTACAATTGTATTAAAATTTTAAATGCACTACCGAAGGAGTGGGGTAACTTTACTTGAAGTATTTATAGGAAGAAAGAAGCTACTCCATTCTAGGATCTATGGTCCCTATGCAAGATTGAAGAATTCAGGTTAAAGGCAAAATCAGATGTGGATTAGGTGAGCAAAATCAAGCTTATGCTGCAATGACAATAAAAAAAGGACAATTTGGCAAGTTTGGTCCTCATAAAAAAGAAAAAGAACATGGCCAATATCCAATGCTATGGGTGTCAAGAATATGGACACTATAAAAGAGACTATCCCAAGACCAAGAAGGAAAATAACAAAAGAAGAAGAGAAGAAGCTAATATCATTGAAGAAGTGGAGGAAGATGGTTTGAAGAAGTCCAAGATAGAGGAAGTAAGAGATCTCTACTATGACTGGGATAGTCTTCCTCACCCTAGTTCTTTTCAAAATCCTAAGTCTTCTATTGTAAAAATGGCTATCATGATTCACTATATGGGATGCATCAAGGCATCATAGAAGCATTGGGAACAAGAGTTCGGGACATCATCATAGAGAAGCATGAAAGATGGTTAGAATCTATGGAAGTCAAGGATATAGCTCTTGGGAATCTCATTGGGAACAAAAGTGGCAAGGTCATCTAGTACAAGGTTCATCATACATCTGTCAAAAGGAAACATCTGCAGTTGGGGATACTTTAGATTCTCAAGAATCTCTGATGGAATCTTCATTGAAAGGTTCACCGATCATGAGGGGAAGCAAGTGTTTCATCAAGAATTTAAAACTTGCGGAATTCATGGGATAATGGTACAATGACATAAAAATGTAGTTCAAGGGATTGAAGCTCTTTCAATCAAGGAAACTGTTGCAGGAAGTCTGAATGACTCAAAGGAAAAATTGTGGAAGTCATGTCATATGGTTGCAGGTAACATGGATCAATGCTCTATCTTGAGAGTATGATCAAAAGTAAGGATCTTCTCCCTCAAAGGAATGCATGAATGCATGGGTCACATATTCACTAGATGAAATCAACATAAAATGTCCTCATATGAAGTATGAGGTAGTTGACTACAATTGAGGAAATTTGATTGGAAGCTCCTGGGAATGTAATGTGCGAAGAAAGGAAGGAAGAGATCATGGAATATGCAACCATGGTAAAGGAAATCAACGTCTAAAAAACCAAGAAGATTTGACTAGGATATCTCCATGAAAGATCTGAAGACTCTGATGAACTCTGAAAGGAAATGCGACCCTTGACAATATATATCTTTGGGAGATGTGTCGATATGTGTGTAGGATGCTAATGCAAGCTAGGGGATGTCATGATGAAAGACCATCACAAAGGTAATGTTGATTTTAATGTTCATTCCTTTATTTTATACCAGATGGGTTTATGCAGGGTTGTCAAGGGAAGATCTATCGATGTCTTCCACCACCGATGCACATATAGTAGGATGAAAGATCCTTAAGTAAACATGGCATGAGGAAGGCAACATGGCATGAAGGAAGGCCAGATATGGATCCATTATGGACTAATGGATCACTTTTTAATGATATGGCTGACTCATGGATGAAAGTGATGGATGGTTGGTGCCCTATGTAGAAGTCCCAAACATGAAGACTCCTAGATAATGAAAAGAAATTCATGACATCATGAAGAAGAGTTCTTAAAGCCGCTGGTTGTCCCATCATCTCCACTTGAGGAGTTGTTGTAGGTCCCTAATTAAGAGGGAGCTTGGAAACAAGTTTCTTATTTGGAAGAAACTTGGAAATTCCTAAGCCAAGAGGAGGGAGCTTAGGTACATCCTTTTGTAGGAATGAGTACATTCCTTTAGTGGAATAGATATGTCGTCCTTAATTAAGAGGGAGAGGTAGACACATCATTCTTGTCTTCACTTGGGAAGACATAATGGAGGATTGGGTAAACATCTGGCATCCGATACTCTTTGAGGATGAGGTAGGGCATCCAAGATAAGGGTAGTCGTAGAGGACTGATATTCTTTGAGGACTGGGAATCCAAGAGAAGAATAGTCCTGGTGGAACACACCTTGAGAACCCGGGTGGGGTATGTTTTGAGAGAGACAATGATGAAGGTGTTTATATATCATTGTTCTTGCCAGCATTGTGCTCAGATCTCATGGAGAGATAGAGCTGTTAGTCAAGGCCTTGCTATGTGACAATGCTGGTTGATATGATGCTATATAGATGGGTTACCTATCCGATTCTTCTTATGATAAATTCTTCATATTGAGAATGACCAAGTACCATTATCAATAATTCCCTAGTTAAGAGGTTGAAAAGTGTAACTAGGTTCAGTCTTCATAATGACATGTAATTGTGATTTTTATGTAAATGATGTAAAGGAAGAAGAACAAAATTATTATTGTAATGCTTGCCTCATAGGTTTCATGAGCATGGAATTTTATTTTTAGTGTGTTGTCGCACAGATTGTCACGACAATGCTCAGACCGGGGGCTTTTACTCTGATCCTCGATCTCTCCGTTTAAGCCTGTCTCCCGCGGCTAAGGGTGGTAGACCCTATGGGAAAATAGATGACCAACTGTGAATCTGTTGGGTTGGGAGACACAAAGGGAAACCAGCACTAAATTGATTTTATTAAATTTATAGACCAGTGCCTTATAAAATAAATGACTAAACGATTATTTATCAAATGTTGCAAAGATATGAACTCATTAACAATCATTTTACCAACAAAGATTAACCTTTACCACATGCGAGATAATCAATAAATGGCTTAATGATACTCCAACAATTGAAATTTTGAAAGATAAAGTTCGATACACAACCATGTAAAATGCTAACCAGAGATCACATTCATGTAGTTAATCTTCAGATGAACATTAAAGCATGTTAAACATTAATTCCCACATCAAAATTTTAGCCTCAGCAGAAAAGATAAAACCTAAGAAATTCCCTAGCCAAGACTGAAATTGGCAAAAAGTTTCCCAAAATATTTTTATATTTTTCAGATAAAACGAAACTTAAAACTAAATGAAACTTTTAAATCAAAAAAATATTAAAATCTAAAAAAGAAACCTTTTATCACTTTTATTTTATTTACTTCTAACAAAATTAAATCAAAATCTAAACTATAAGAAAAGAAATTCTTTATGCTTTTTGGAGTTTTATAATTTTTATGAATTTTTATTGTTATATTTTTAAAACAAAACTTAAAATTAAAATCTAAACTAAAACTAAAGTAAACAAAACTTGAAATTATTAAAATCTAATCTAAATCTAAAACTAAAGCTTTAAATCTAAAAATTAAACAAAATATAAAACTAAAACCCTAACTAAAGTCTAAAAAGGGACTTTTTATTTTTTATATTTATTATTATTATATATATATATATATATAATATTAATTTTTTTTTTTTTTTTTTAATTATAAATTTAAAATCAAAACCAAAACAAAGTGAAACAAAAGGAAAAATAAATAAGATAAAACAAATCTCTTTTTTATGCTTTTAATTAAAATGAAACCAAACCCATTTTTTAATTTTTTAAAAGCTTTTTTTTTCTTTTTCTTTTTTTTTTAAATGGACAAAATTCACGTGAGAATTAAAATATGCCAATGCTAACCTGAAATTTAAATACGCAAAACTAAAAGAAAAAATAAAAATCACACGCTAACCCTAAAACTAAAACGCAAACTAACAAACATATAGATAAAACTGAAGCAAAATCGTATTCATTGTTGCTTGGTGCGTGCAGGTGATCAACGTGAGGAGAACAAAGAATTCGACGCGTGTTGTTTCGATGGTAGAGGTGACTGCGTGCAGGTGGAAAGGGAAGACGGCAGTGATGGATTGAGAGCAGCTCGAATACCTCGACGATGTTAAGGGATATGGTAATATGCTCGTGGGGATTCGATTCTGAGTAGGCAGAAATGTGGAGATGGCTGCAAGCAATGATGAGGGAATGATAAAGGTGTGTGCAGGCTGCGTGGAAAGAGAGTACACAGGGAAGAAGAGAGCGTGTGAAAACAGAGGCTTGCCGGCAGATTCGGCACGTTGAAGAACAGTAATTGATGATGGCGTACAGTGAGGAGGGCGAGGGGTATAGTAAACACCGCAAGGACACTCGAAACTTTCCAGAAACCTCAACACAGCATCAGACAAGAGAAGAAAGCAGATCGGTGCCCCAGAAACCGTTGAAGCAATTTTAATAAAAAATTTAAATTGCCCTGCTTCAGATTTAACTGACGAAAACCCCAAAAATTCTCCAGATCTGAAATAAACACCCCTGCAAAAGCTATTTTCTGGGCCCAGATCTGGCTTCACACACAAAAAATTTCTTCTCAGACCTGCAACCTGCAATGGGAAAACAAAAACCCAGAAAACATATGCAAGGATTAAAAATAAAACCCTACAAACCAGCTACAAATTTACAGCATTTACAACTCTTCGACTCTTAAGTAGCCAGATTTGTCAGTAATCCACATAATATTTTCAGAATATCAAATTTACTATGAGATACTTCAGAAATCTCTCATGCATTCATAAAACAAACTTAAATGATAAACCCAGGATCGAAACTGGCTGGGCTCTGCAAGAGAATGCTTGTGGGAGTTGGCTAGTTTAGCCGAGAACTTCCCTAAACGCCCACTGATCTTCTCAATAAGGGTTTCCTGCACAGCTCACTTCAACCATCAATAAAGAGGGGAAAAACAATACTAAATTCCAGATACAATGGAGATACCTGCCATTATTTCAGAAATCTTATTACCATTCAAACCCTAGTAAGTGAACAAGATACCTGTGTTGAACAATACTCTAAATCAAGCTATTATTAATGGCTGAAAAATAAAAATATGCAGAAAATAAAATAGCTCACAGCGCTTCTAGAGAGTAACACCAGCAAGATTTCAACCCGAAAGTCTTTCTTTATTAACACCAGAAAAAGTTTACAAGAGAGCTTTCTTCAGCACAAGACTCACAGATCCATTGATCTCAAATGACCCCTAGCACCCTATTTAAAGGAAAAATTCCCAACAGCTAGTTCGAGTGATCCACGTCAAAATGATCTCGACCATCGATGAGGATCAAGATATCTCTTAATCTCCGTCGAATTTTTTAATGCATTAGAAAATTGAAATTTGCATTTATTTACTCAAATATTATATTTATTATTTATTTTATTTTATTTTAATTTTTTTATTATTATTTATTTATTTTTTTAATTTTAATTTTTATTTTTTAAATGGATCCTCGAACTTAGCCTTTGGAAAAATCACCTAGGACCTAGGACTTAGGACTTATGAGGGGATTAAAACTTTTCCTAACCCTCAAGACACTTTACATCATGACTTTTACAACTTTACATCTCAAGGGGGAAAACCCATTTGACATAGACCCTCATAGACCACCCAGTTCTGCGACCAAATATAATCTAGCAGTTTAACACACTGGGATTCCTTTAAGATTCTAATAATAAAATTCATTCCGGCTTTGGGGTCAGGTTGAAGGAAAACTCTGCTGATCATGGATCGGTGAGACAAAAAACCTTCTGGAATGTAGATTATCACTAGAAAATTAGGTCCACCTAGGCAATTTACATACATGACTCAACTCTGCTGAGATTATTTACAATTCACACGTGCAGACTGGGTTTACAACTTAATATGATCAAGTCGACGATGACTGTCGAATGGCACGAACACGTCAATCAAGCGCTATCCCTTTTTGCGAAGAAAAGAGGGTGTACTGCTATGGGTAGTTGACACGTAGTGGTCAACATAGTGACAACTCCCATTGTGAGCCTTTAGGATTTCTCATCTAGTCATAAAAGTCAAAGAGAATCAATATCATATATGAAAAATCCTTCCTGGGCATGTTACAAATGTATATTAATCTATCGGATTGTCAAGTAGCCCTCCAAGACAAGCACACATTATTCCTCTTCAAGTTGGCCTTAAGATGAAATGAAGAACTCATGTCGGCTTCACCTAAAATGGAGACACAACTATTCAAACTATCATGTTGGCTAATATACATGGACAAACTACTATAAATAGGAAGCTCAACCTATTTCACGGTCAAGGAGTTCCGATCACCTCTGAAATTCGGATGGCTAATTGCAGAGACGAGTTTGGTGAAGGAGCTTGGATAAGGGTACAAGAACTCAGGCTAATTGCAAAGGCAAGTTTAGATAGGATTGTAGAGATAATTTCAGTAATCACAATAAGCAGACTTCAGTCTTATCACAGTGATATATTCTCACAACAACAAGGAGAATTCGGTGCTATCTTACAGTTAATGGCAATCTTTGTCTCGGTGTCACAGTAGCAAGGAGAATTCGGTGCCACCACAGTAAGAAGGTTTCGGTGTCATCACAATAGGAGGATCTCGGCACTACCACAGTAAGAAGATATCAGAAAGATGGTCTCGGTGTTGTAACATCTCAGTGATAATACAGGAAGGAGACCTTGGTGTCATGACAGTGGGGATACTGTCTCATTGCTAAGAAGGTCAAAGTGGAAGAGGACTTGTGTCTTGGTCTTGGAGTGACAAATAGGTTAAGGGCCTTGGTCTTGGTATTCGTCTATTGGAATATCTACAAGAAGAATTTGAGCGGTTTTTCCTCTCAAAGAGTGAGAGATTTTGGCCCTTTCTGATAGCCTATATTTTGTGTCTCTTATCTCCTTATGGTTTATGCATTGGTAGTTGTTTGATGAAGAACACTAATAACCTAAGTAAAAGAAGATCCTAATCTAAAGAAGTAAAAATTACTCACAAGCAGTTACTAATTGAAGAGAAACCATTTAATTTCTACGCCCTAGATTTCTTAACATGAATGACAATCTAAGGCTCCAACACAGAGTTTCTAATGTTATAGGATGATACGTAGAAGATGTCCATGGAGATTGAAACACCGATTTTGTCTAAGTCTACATCTAAAGGTGCCCGTGACTTCAGAGGAGCCGTAAACGTTGCCAGTGCGAGTTTTTTTCGCAGGCTCACAATATGAAGAGATTGCTTGAAGGGCCACTGCCTGGAGAGTAACCACACCTGTATGATGGATATTCATCAATAAGACCTTTTTCGAATGCCCATGTGCCCTTCCTTTAATAAAAAGGAAATGTGCCCCATTGGGGCTTGCCATTGCAAACACCACTGCCCAATAGAGTGCATCATGTACAAGATGGGATTTTGTCATAATGGACCCAGTTGTTTATTCACCGACAGTTCCCCACTTTCTGTGGCTGATTTGATCGATTTCTACCTCTAAGCTGCCCACCGACTCCTTGCACCCTAATCTCAGCGTGGACCACAAGTACAAGAACCTGCAACATTCTTGTACGCCAGGCCACATGTTGAGAATGCACATCCTTTGCAACAATACCTCCTTGGGTCACACTCTAAGAATGAACAATCTATAGAAATTTTTTCACTAGTCCCACCCAATTTTCAGATCAGCCATGGCATAAATATCCCTGCGCACACTCATCAATTCCATCCGTTCAAATTGCCTGAGCCTTCGGGGAAAGTTGGATGGAAAATTCAGCTACATACCAAAGAAATAAACGAGAACGATATACTTGTCAGATCTTGAAAAACCTTCTCATACCTTTGGATTAGGGATGAAACTTTTGATGGTCGGTGAATCCCTTCTATCGATAATAACTCCAAATGTTGACATTGTGCAACAAATATTGGGGCTCCCTTGCGAATAAACTTTTTCATTTGTTGAGCATAGATGACTTGGGTAGATGGGGTTTGGAACCCAAACAACTTATGCTTCCTACCATTCATTTTGAATGTGGGAAGCATTGGCCATGTTATACGAAGGATCTTTCGAGTGATGAAAGATGTACTTGGAGTGGAAGATGAGATCCACGCAGATGCAGAAGGGGGAACACATTGATCCGTTCCTAACAAAGCTTCAAGAGATCCGAGACTCGTTGGCAGCTGTGGGGTCAACACCTCAGCGTACCGAGATGGTGAGCCTGGCCCTAAATTCAGTCTCAGAAGTGTGGCAAGTGTTTGTTCAGAGTATCCTAGGTAGAGAAAGATTGTTGGATTGGGACGAAATGTGGGTCGCTTTTTAGCAGGAAAAGATGAGGAGAGACTTCGTCAAGTGCAAACTTGATAGTAGTAGCAACATCAGTAGGACAAATCCAAAGGAGGACGAAGAGAATGTCGCCCTTGCATCTAAGGGGAAACAGGAGCATTGGAAGAAGAAGAAAGATATTTCAAAGATCAAGTGCTTCTGGTGTGGTGAACTTGGTCACTACGCTATACAATGTCCTCTCAAGAAGGACAAGGACGAGAAGCATGATCTAAAGGCTGCATCCACAAAGATCGAGGAGGAAGAGTTTGCTATGGTTGCCCAGATATATCCAGGGGAGAAGTGGGGTGATCTAGTAGTGTAGTTCGAAAGAACTGCAGATGGGTAGGATCCTTGAGGAGTCCACCTCTTGGATCAATACCTTGCTACGGGAGCCCATATCTGAAGTAGCAGGATGGACCAGTGTCAGTTGGTGCAGAGGAGTGTCAGAGTGGCAGTTGCAGTGGCTAGGAGTGCCATAGACTGAGCAATGTAGAACAAAGTTGGCAACAATGCAATTGGCACAGTGAAAAGTCAACAACAACGCAGAGGCTTCAGAGGGTTAGCACAGAGTCAACAACAACGCAGGGGCTTCAGAGGGTTAGCGCAGAGACTAGCAGCAGTCAGAACTCCAACAACAAATGCATCATGTTGAACACCCGTTTAGTAATTTTGGATTCTTTTCCATTGCTAATGCAATAGCAATAGTTGCTAGAGAAGGTTGCAGTGTTTGCACTGCCAATGCCAGCAGCAGCATAGATGCATAACTTATGAGGGTTGTAGTATAGATGCAGTGTTGGCAATGGTGTTGATTTTGGGTATTATCGGATGTGCTCTAGCTCCGAAATTTGGTGGAGGGGTTAGAACACGTGAGATCTCCAGAACACAGAAATCGTTTGGAGAAATTCCACCCGGATGAGGAGTTATTAAAACAATTAATATCTTTTAATGGGTTCCTAAGTCCAAACATGGGAAAATAAAAATATTAATGTGTATAAATAAGAATATGGGTGAGAGGGTTCTAAGTGACGTGGATCAAGCCTGTTTTAATCTTAGATGTCGATTAGAGATTAGATCACGACCATTGATTCATCAACATGAAAAGTATAAGAAGAGGCTTGAGGGTTAGTTGGAGATACACCAAGAGATCAAAGAGTTCGATCTTTTTGGGGCGTGGTTTGCCGAGAAAGTCGAGCTAAGTGATCTGAGTTGCAGTGAGAGGGGCAGTTCGGTAGAGGGACTTCAGTCTAAGGTCGGGGATACATAGTAGAGAGGCAGAGAAGCAGTAAGAGAGAGCACAGCTCCAGAGAGGGTGACGCAGACCCTTAGATGCAGTGTTGGGGTTTTCTATGGGGCAAAGAGAGCAACAGTTCAATATATCGACTTTTGAGCAAGGGAGGCTCACTAGGAAGGTGACACAACTCGTAGAGGAGGTGACGTAGTTCTAGAGCAGAGCTTGGAGCAGCCATTGCTGGCGAGCACTCGGAACAACATTTGTCATCTGTGGGGTTTGATCATCTAGTTGCTGGATTTGCCAAAATATCTGTCTCCAGATAGAGGTACTTCTGCCAAGGTTATTCTTTGTTGGGTGAGTTGCATTTGGTAGCCTAGTTGTATTCAAGAATCTGCTTAATAATACAAACCCTCTATATGCTGCACCGATTTTCCCAAATTGGGTTTTTTCGAGGACAATCGTCCAAAAATAACGGTGTCCCTTGTGTAATTGTCTCAGTTTATTTCAGTTCATGATCTGTATGTATGTGTAGGTTGCAATAGTGTTTTTCATCGTTGTTTAAGTAATTAAATAACTTGTTGAATGTAAAGAACGAGTAGGAAATGATAAACCAATGATTGCAGTAGGATTTCTGATGTGTAGATTCAGAAATTCTCACATGGTATCAGAGCAGTGCAGACCATAGGAGACTGAAGACACCAGCCGAGAAGATCTAGAGAATTTGTTGCAGAGAAGCAGCTGTCCCGAGTGACATCGTTGTTTTAGAGGCAGAGAAGCAGCTGCAGGAATGACGCAGAGGCTCACGCAATGCTTACTTTAGCATTCGAGCCTGCAAAGGGTGACACAGCTAAAGAGGAGCCCACGCAATGACTGCGTTAGGTCTCTCGGCCAATGCAGAGCCTGAGAGGCTCAATTCAGTCAGTTGTTGGGGCTTGAGAAGCAGTGCAGATTCGATCAGTGGAGCTGGTGGGACGCTGTTTTTGTTGGTGCAAAACAGTGTCTGTGGAGATAGAGTCGAGGTAGAGGGAGTCACTGCCTTGACAAATTTCTAGCCAAACAAATCTAGATCCGGGTTGCAACAACAAAGGAGGATTCGAGAGGAAGTGATTTGACAGTTGGTGGGAGGATTTCCGAAGGGGAAATCAAGACTCACAGGGAGTCTAGAGAGGAGCTTATTCCTTAGAGGGTTTCTTGCACCCAAGGAATCTAGATCCAAGTCCTGCTAGATTGACAGAAGGAGAGGGAGAAGAGAACTAATTTATTTTTGAGCAGAGATGGCAATGTATGGGTTGAGGGATCAGGACAGATTGGACGGAGCATCCAATTTTTTCATTTGGAAGGCTAGGATCTTGGCGATCCTAGATAAACATCACATCAAGGACTATACCTTGAAAGTGGTTGTTGTTCCTGTTGATGTTGATGGAACAAAGAAGTATGAGGGGGCCTAGGTGAAGGCAAAGTGCATGATCCTAGACAGGGTCAAAGATCATGTAGTACCTTGTATTAGGGCTCTTCCGTGCAACAAAAGATGCTATTAGAAAATCAGTTGAGATAGTACCAGATGCAAAAAGGAGAGGAGATAGATCCCTTCCTTCTCAGGATGCAAGGGATTCACAACTAGTTGACTTTCGTGGGGTCTACACCAGATCCTGAGTTCATGGTCAGGATTGCCCTAAATGCAGTCACCGAGGACTGGGAGACATTTGTCCAAAGTATTTTGGGCAGAGCAACTCTCCCCAGTTGGAAGGAGATGTGGGCAGCTCTTCGACAAGAAGAGCTTAGGAGATTGACCAAGGTAGGGAGTAGCGGCAAGGTAACTCGGGTCAAGAAGGAGGAAGAGGATGCAACTCTCGCATTAGCAGGACAACAGTGGCAGCAAAGGAGGAAGAAGGAAGACATCACCAAGGTCAGATGCTTCAACTGTCGGGAGCTGGGACATTATGCCACTCAGTGTCCCTGGAAGAAGGGCAAGGGGGAGACTTCTGAATTAAAGGCTGCTCCAGCGAAAGAGGACAAGGAAGGTGATGAAAAGAGATTTTGGGGTTTCGGCAAAATCCCTTTTCTTTTACAATATTCGTTCTTGGACCTGTGGGTTATGTGCCCACAAAGCCTATCAGAAGCGCTTTTGAGGCTTTAAGCCTCTAAAATCGGACCACAACACTTATCGGAGTTTTTTAATTTTACATTATCAGGAACATTTAAATATGCATTTAAGCCTTAAGGCTCAGAGCAACACATATATCGAAAAACACGGGAACAAGGGATTTACAAAGGAAAACCCCGCTCCGCTGCGGTTAGACGGACCTCAAAATTTATAAGCCCGCATTCATAAGTCTCATCGGGTCCACTCTTCATATGTCTTTTCCTTTAAAAACCCCTGGGACAACATATATCGAAATACACAGGATACACAGAAATAATGTGCCCGAAACACTTTAGCCGGATCTCAAAATTTATTTACAGGCATCTATAACAATCGTCGGGTCCTCCTATCCTTTGCGCTATTCCTCCGTCCTCCGATTGGCCTGATCTCTGATCGCCGATCAGCGACATCGTGCAGTCGCAGATTGGCCATCGGCATTCCATCGCGTTGTCCGCTCTAAAGCCCTTGACCTCCCCGAAATGCGATTAGCAATCCCATCGGGACCGTCGATCTGGCTTTTGATCCGACGGTTGCGATTAAATCGCATACCGCTATTGCTATATTTAAAAGGCCGGTTCCGATATCGCCAAGGGACTTTCTCCGATGCGATATAAAGGTTCTACCCTATGCGACTTGATCTGGACCATTGATCTTCCAGATCTAACGGTCCTATGCATCCGCGCCGCTTCCACAACTTGATTTCGTTCGCCATTTGATGGATTTTGTGTTAAAACACAGTTTCGCCACAGTTTGCCAAAGCACACATAACTTCCATTTAGTACCTTTGGATCGCCATCGATCCATTCAGTGATCGATGGTCGATCAAACCTGCATCATTTGGACACATAGACTATCTATGAACACACACATGCGCACAACTCAACACCGAAAACTCACTATTTCATATTATTTACAAACAATTATAAGCTAAGGCATTTCAACCTTAGAACAGTCTCTCCCTCTACTACATTTGAATACTTTCTGCTTACACAAATTCTATCTATTGCTCTATCTTCCTCTTTGTCCCCCCTATTAAACACACAGGTTCATAATATATATAAGGAACATTGGATCGGATCACTGAAAGGATCCAATCAATCCTCTCCATGAAACACTCAACTGTCCCTAATTCTCTTTACATTCATACATACATATGGCAGATTACATTTAATTAAGTCTTCGAGAGACTTTATTCGCTCCATCATTTTCTCTGTTTTAAACAGAATTGTCCCCTATTTTCTCAATGGTCCACATCCTCCTTGCTTCCTCCGCGTTGGATTCCTCTTTAATGAGCAGTGTCGGATGCTCCTGCATCAGACTCCCAAGGCAAAAAAATTTATGACCTCTTGGTCATATGCTTCTCCTTGTCCATAGCAATTCTACCCACTTCACTTCTTCAATGGAACTGCCTCCATGATTCTCTATGAGCTGCAACCAACCTCTGCAGTAACAGTCTTCCTCTGCTACACGATACCTCACCAAGCCCTCCTCACTCGGTCTTTTGGCATCCTTCTGGTTTTCTTCTCTGGAACCTCTTGAGCACTCTTTGCTCTAGGTTGCTGCAAGTCTTCTCACCTTCCGCTGACATTCTCTGTACGACAGTAAGATCATAAACTCACCATACCTCATCAACTGTACCTCTTCTCCTTCTGCTTGCAAACTCTTCTTCTTGCAGGAAATCTTTCCCTGCTCTGATACCACTTGATGAAAAGAGATTTTGGGGTTTAGGCAAAATCCCCTTTCTTTTACAATATTTGATCCTGAAACTGTGGGTTATGTGCCCACAAACCCTATCGGAAGCACTTTTGAGGCTTTAAGCCTTTGAAATCGGACCATAATACTTATCGGAGTTTTTTTACACTATCGGGAGTATTTAAATATGCATTTAAGCCTTAAGGCCCTGATCAACACATATATCGAAAAACACGGGAACAAGGGATTTACAAAGGAAAACCCCGCTTTGTTGCGCTTAACCGGACCTCAAAATTTATAAGCCCGCATTCATAAGTCTCATTGGGTCCGCTCTTCATATGTCTTTTCCTTTAAAAACCCCTGGGACAACATATATCGAAATACACAGGATACACAGAAATAACGCGCCCGAAACACTTTAGCCGGATCTCAAAATTTATTTACCCGCATCTATAACGATCGTCGAGTTCACCTATCCTTTGCACTATTCCTTTGTCCTCCGATAGGCCCGATCTCCGAACGCTGATCGGCGACATCGCGCAGTCGCATATCAGCCATCGGCATTCCATCGCGTTGTCCACTCTAAAGCCCTTGACCTCCCTGAAATGCGATTAGTGATCCCACCGGGATCGTCGATCTGGCTTCTGATCCGACGGTTGCGATTAAATCGCATATCACTATTGCTATATTTAAAAGGCCGGTTCCGATATCGCCAAGGGACTTTCGCCGATGCGATATAAAGGTTTTGCCCCATGCGACTTGATCTGGATCGTTGATCTTCCAGATCTAACAGTTCCTGTGCATCCACGCTGCTTCCTCAACTTAATTTTGTTCACTATTTGATGGTTTTTGTGTTAAAACACAGTTTTTCCACAATCTGCCAAAGCACGCATAACTTCCATTTAGTACCTTTGGATCGCCATGATCCATTCAGTGATTGATGGTTGATCAAACCTGCATCATTTGAGCACATAGACTATCTATGAACACATACATGTGCACAACTCAACACTGAAAACTCACTATTTCATATTACTCACAGACAATTATAAGCTAAGGCATTTCAGCCTTAGAACAGTCTCTCCCTCGACTACATTTGAATACTCTCTGCTTACACAAATTCTATCTATTGCTCTATCTTCCTCTCTATACCCCCTATTGAACACGTAGGTTCATAATATATATAAGGAACACTGGATCGGATCATTGAAAGGATCCGATCAATCCTCTCCATGAAACAATCAACTGTCCCTAATTCTCTCTACATGCATACATACATATGGCAGATTACATTTAATTAAGTCTTCAAGAGACTTTATCCCTAAGTTGCAGGAAACGTTGGCGAAGGGTCTGTTTCCGGTCGAAAACGAAACGGAAACGAGGAAACTCGTACCGTACGGCCTGGAAATGTGTTTCTCGCCATACTAACCCGTTTCTTGAAGAGGAAACGTGGCCAGTACAACCGGAAACGAGTTTCCAGGCCGTATGGCGGAGTTTCCTCTTCTAACTTGACTTTTTCTTGTATTTTTATTTTTATCTTTTTGCTTCTAATTTTTTATTGAGTGACTAAAATATTTTCTGGATGCCTCTAGATGCTTCTCAAGTTATAAAAAAGAGGATTTTTTTGAGTGGGGCAACCTAATGTTCAAGCCTATGGCCCTAGTGTTGATATGCAGTTCATGGTAATGCTAAATTCTTAAAGTAAAAGTGACATTCTCCTTTATTTTTCATTTTCATTTTCATCCTTTTACTTAAATTTTTAACATTACCATGAAATGACTTAGGATGTTTGAGAGTGGTTTTGCCCTCATTGGATTTCATACGGAGAAAGTAGAATTTTAGATTTCACTCAAAATCCAGTAGACTTATCTTTTTTTCAAGATTTCAGGATTGGGGGGATTGCAATGTTTCCATTGGATTTTGTCATGTACTAGGGTATGGAACTTGTATTTAATCAAGAGAACCAAGCCCTCTATGTGGGGGAGACTCCCAATAATCAAGAGCACATAGGGTACTAGGGTATGGAACTTGTATTTAATCAAGAGCACTAAGGTCGTTCGACTATGTAGGAGGAGACTCCCAATCAAGCACGAGACAAGAAATTAGAAATTTCTCATCGCTGATTTTGGATATTGCTATTTTCATTATGTGATCATTCATGAGTAAATGTTGATGTAAATTTAGAGACTTATAGTTTATGCATTGACGATTGACAATTTAATTCATAATGTAATAAATTAGAATGTATCATATATGCTTTTTATGATTGCACATATTTCTCAAATGTCTTATATATATATATATATATATATATATATATATATATATTGGCATTTCCACGTTTCCAAAATTTGGGGGGGTCACGTTTTGTACCCATGCCCGTTTCAGAAACTCGTATCTGTTTCCCTGTTTTGTGCAACTTAGCTTTATTTGCTCCATCATTTTCTCTGTGTTAAACAGAATTGTCCCCTGTTTTCTCGATGGTCCACATCCTCCTTGCTTCCTCTGCTTTGGATTCCTCTTTAATGAGTAGTGTCAGATGCTCCTGCATCAGAAGGTGAGGGTGACGATTGTTACATGAGTGCTCATGCACCTCTGGAGAAGAGGTGGGGCAACATGGAGTTGTAGTCAGAAGGACTACATGAAAGGGCATGATCCTTGAGGTGCCCAAACTCTTGGATCACATATGGCTACGAGAGCCCTTAACAATAGTAGCAAAATGACGAGTGTCGGTTGGAGCGAGGTGTGATGGAGTGACAGTGGCATTGCTAGAGTGCCAAAGTCTGAGGCAGTGCAATGGATGTTGTAGCAGTGCAAGAGGCACAGACAGTTTGCAGCAGCAGAGGGTCAGCACAGATTAGCAGCAGAGGTAGCTTTAGCATCACAAGGCATCCATACTGACCAGCATGTTAGTGTTTGGATAAGTTTTCAGTTGCTTACTTCTCAGTAACTGAGTTGCAGTGCAGTAGTTAGCAGTGGCAGTGCTATAGGCAGCATGATGAAACATTTTGAGAGGGAGCTGCAGCACAGATGTAGTAGTGGCAGTGGCAAAGTCATGGGCAACAGTACAGGAAGCAGCGGTGCAGTGGATGAAGGGCAGCAAACCAAGCATCAGTGGCATAGAGGACCGATGCAGTGGATCAATGTAGTACTTCTGTTGAGAAGTATTGTTAGAGCACATTGCTCACTAAGAGGGAGTGTTGATTTTGGGTAGCATCAGATGTGCTCTAGCTCCGAAATTTGGTGGAGGGGCTAAAACACATGAGATCTCCAGAACCCATAAATCGTTTGGAGAAATTCCACTCGAATGAGGAGTTATTAAAATAATTAATATTTTTTAATGGGTTCCTAAGTCTAAACATAGGAAAATAAACATATTAATGTGTCATCAATATTAGAGATTAGATCATGATCGTTGATTCATCAACAGGAAAAGTATAAGAGGAGGCTTGAGGGTTAGTTGGAGATACACCAAGAGATCAAAGAGTTCGATTTTTTGGGAGCGTGGTTTGCTGAGAAACTTGAGCTAAGTGATCTAAGTTGCAGTGAGAGGGGTAGTTCAACAGAGGGACTTCAGTCCAAGGCCGATGATACATAGCAAAGAGGCAGAGCAGCAGTGAGAGAGATAGCACAACTCCAAAGAGGGTGACGCAAAAGCTAGAGGGGATGTCGTAGACCCTTAGAGGCAGCGTTGGGGTTTTTTGTTGTGCAGAGAGAGCAACAATTCAGCATATTGACTTCTGAGCAAGGGAGGCTCACTGGGGGGGTGACCCAGCTCCTAGAGGAGGTGACACAGTTCCAGAGCAGAGCTTGGAGCAACCATAGCTGCCCAACACTAGGAACAACATTTGTCGTCTATGGGGTTTGATCATCTAGTTGCCGGATTTGCCGAAATATTGTTGATTTGGGGTAGCATCGGATGTGCTCTAGCCATGAAAATTGGTGGAGAGGCTAAAGCGCATGAGATCTCCAAGACCTAGAAATGGTTTGGGCAGAGTCTAACCGGTTTGGGAGATATTAAAATAATTAATATTTTTAATGGAGTTCCTAAGTCTTAACTTAGGAAAAATAAAATATTAATGGATATTGATATAAAACTGGGTTAGAAGGGCCCAAAAGTCATGGATCAAGCCAATTCTAATCTTAGCCAATGTTTAGAGATTTAATCTAGCCAATGTTTAGAGATTTAATCTCGGTCATTGATAGACTAACGAGAAAAGTATAAGAAGAGGCTTGAGGGTCAGTTGGAGAACATATTGAGGGAGACCAGTCAGTTCGATTTCTGGAACAGGTTTAGCTGAGAAATTCTAACTAGTGGTCTAGAGAGCAGCAAGAGGCAACAAGTACGGAGCAGAGAATCGGGAACAACACCAGGAGACCAGCACAGAGGTTGGAGAGGCACACGCAGAGCCTCTTAGGCAGACACAGAGGCAACAACATATTACGCAGTCATTGGAGGGCCTACATGGGTGACGCAGAGAGGCCCAGTGTTGATGCAGAGAGGCAGGGGCTCATGCAAAGTGTCTGGGAGCTTCGCAGAGGTTAGCTAGGCTCACGCAGAGACTAGAGATGTGTTGGAGAATTTTCTCTTTGTTGCGTAGGCCAGTTTGGCACCTTGTTGTACTGAAGAATTGCTGAATAATAAAATCCTCCCTTGTTGCACTGGTTTTCCCACATTGGACTTTTCTGGGGACTGTTGTCCAAAATATCTATGTCAATTCTTGTGCATGTGTTTGTTTTTGTATTATGGTGTGATATCTGCAACATAATTTATTTTAATGTTTATTGAAGGAATTTCATAAATAACTTATTGGAAAATAAGTAGGTAAAGTAAATCAGTTGTTGTAGTGAGAATTTTCACATGGTATCAGAGCAAGTAATCAGAGATAGGAAGGGAAAATCAATTATGGGTTGAGACCATGATGCAAAGGCATCTACGTCAGGAGACTCACACCGATTTTCAAAAAGTTGCACAAGAGAAAGAGATTTCGATTTCTCTACGTTGGCTTCCAGGCTGGAAGAAGAAGTGGCTTATATGACTAGCTCTGCATCATTAGAGGTATGGTATATAGACAGTGGAGCCTCTTGGCATATGACGGGAATCTAGGAATTCTTAGATTAAATGGAGGAGAAGAAGAACTTTCAAATCACCATGGGGAACAAGGCATAGTGTACTCTAGTAGAGAGGGGTACCATAGTTTTTCAAACAGAATAGGGAGAGCGGTTCCGTGCTACCAATGTGCTGCATGTACCACAATTGGGGATGAACTTACTTTCCGCGTCGCAACTTCAAGGCAAAGGCTATGACGTCTTCTTCATCAAGGAGAAAGTATACGTCAAACACCGGAGCTGGAAAAAGAAAGTGCAGATCGGGATCAAAATTAATAGGTTTTATAGACTACAACTAGAATCACCAATGGCACTAATAGGCAGTCATGGAAACAAGGATATGAACGAACTATGGCAAAGAAGAATGGGACATTTGCACCATGGGGCTCTAAGAATTCTCAGGAGCACTGTAACAGGAGTTCCGGATCTTAGTACGGAACGAGATGATATATGCAGAGGATGTGCTCTAGGAAAGTATGCCAAAGTAGCATTTCCTAGAAGTAAAAACAGGGCCATGAGTGTACTAGGATTGATACACTCAGATATATGTGGACCTATGTCCACTAAAGCTCTTAGTGGTGCCGAGTACTTCCTCACCTTCATTGATGGCCACTCAAGGAAAACTTGGATTTATTTTCTAAGAACCAAGGATGAGGTTTTCTGTAGATTCAAAGAGTTCAAGGCTCTGATAGAATCTGACTCGGAAGAAAATAAAAGTTTTGCGCTCAGATAATGGTGGAGTATGTCGATAAGGACTTCACTGATTTTTGCGCTAAGGAGGACATCAGAAGAGAGTGGAAAACTCCTTACAATCCGGAGCAGGATGGAGTAGCAAAAAGGAAGAACAGGACTATTGTAGAAGCAGCTGGGGCCATGATGTATGATCAAGATATGCCAAAATTCCTGTGGGCAGAAGCATGCAACACAACAATCTATGTTCAGAACATGACTCTTCATCAGGCATTGGGCAAGATTACTCCAGAGAAAGTTTTCATAGGGAAGGCGACTTAAGTCAGTCATTTCAGGATATTTGGGAGTTTAGCATATTGCCGCGTACCCAAGGAAAAGAGGAAAAAGGTGGATCAAACTGCGGAAAAAGGATATCTAGTGGGATATATCGAGAACGCTAAGGCATACAGAATCTATCTTCCAGGGAGCAGGAAGGTAGTGGTTCGATGAGATGTGAAGTTCATTGAGGACAGGGCTTTCAAAAAATCTCGTGAAATGCCTTCCGAGGAGCAGTTAAAAGAGGAGCCGTTGGTTAAACCTCTTCAACCATCGGAAATAAAGAATTCTTCCTCGGGTCAGGAAGAGTCACAGGATGAGGAGCTAACAGAAGCACCTGCTGGCAGAGGAAGAACTAGCAAGGAACATCATCAGATTCTGCGAGATGCAGAGGACTTCATCTGTGAACCAAGAAACAATAAGAGGGAGCAAAAACAGCCAGATAGATATCAGTCATTAGTAGCTTAGGATGGGGAGCCTGTTAGTTTCCAGGAGGTAACTCAACATTAGGTTTGGCTAGATGCGATGGTAGAGGAGTACAACTCCATAATGGTGAACGATGTCTGGGAGGTAGTGCCAAGGCCTCAAGACAGATCAGTGGTAGATTCAAGATGGATCTACAAGATCAAATACGCTGCAGACGGCAGTGTTGAGAAATATAAAGCCAATTTTGTGGCTAAGGGGTATGCTCAGAAGGAAGGAATTGACTACGAAGAGACCTTCGACTTTGTAGCCAGGTATACATTTATTAGAACTGTGATATCTCTTGCAGCACAGATGGGGTGGGAGATTCATTAGATGGATGTCAAAACAACATTTCTAAATGGGGTGATAGAAGAAGAGGTATACATTGAACAACTAGAGGGCTTTGAGACACATGAGAAGAAGTCTCATGTATGCAGGTTGAAGAAAGCCTTGTATGGGCTGAAACAGGCACCTAGAGCATGGTATGGTCGAATCGATGGCTACTTGCAAAAGATGTGAATTGTCAAGAGTGACGCAGATCCAAATCTCTACTATCTGGTTGAAGAGAATGAGCTGCTAATCTTGGTATTGTATGTGGATGATCTCTTTCTAACAAGATCATCCAGGTTCATCGAGGACTGCAAGAAGAATCTAGCCACAAAATTCGATATGAAGAATTTGGGATAGTTGCATTATTTCCTAGGGTTGGAAGTTTGGCAGCAGAAGAAAGAGATCTTCCTTGGGCAAGGGAGATACGCTACAAAAATCCTAAGGAGATTCAGGATGGAGGACTGTAGACCCATGGCTACTCCAATGATCACCAACTGGAAGAAGATTGATGCATCAGAAGACAAGGATGTTGATCCCACCTTATATAGGCAGCTCATAGGGTCCCTTGTATATTTGGTCAATACCATGCCAGACATTTGCTACACTGTCAACACCCTCAGTTAGTACATGGTGGAACCGAAGAGGGCGCACTGGGCAGCAGCCAAACATGTTCTCAGGGATTTATAGGTTATAGTCGATTATGGACTCTTGTACACCAGGAGTAAGGATATCAGATTGAGTGGATTCACTGATGCAGATTGGGCAGGAAGTTCAGTGGTTTGGAAAAGTACCTCTAGGTACCGTTTCAACATTGGATCAGGAATGACTTCCTCGTGTAGTAGGAAATAGAGGTCCGTGGCTCTGAGCTCATCTGAGGCAGAATATATGGCACCGAGCACAACTTCATGTGAGGCCATATAGCTTAGAAAATTGCTTGTGAACCTATTCAGAAGAAAAATGGAGGTGACCAGGATCATGTGTGATAATCAGAGTTGCATTAAACTCTCTGAGAATC
This sequence comes from Pinus taeda, assembly GCA_000404065.3. Lineage (NCBI taxonomy): Eukaryota > Viridiplantae > Streptophyta > Pinopsida > Pinales > Pinaceae > Pinus > Pinus taeda. The sequence continues at coordinate 43,480 of APFE030333981.1, read as the reverse complement.
TAGTGTTTCATGATCGGTCAGAGTATATTGATATCCCGTGTCACTTTGTCAGAGAATGTGTCCAACGAGGAGCTGTACAGTTGAGCTACACTCCTACAGGAGAACAGGTGGCAAACATCCTCACCAAGGCCCTTGGAAGAACAAAGTTTGATTATTTCAGGGAAAAGATGGGGATGATAAAGAATCCATTTCAGTAGCAGAAATAGAGGTGATGTTGCAGTGTGATAGCAATCAACAGTAGCACGGTGCAACATGGCGAGAAGAGATTGCAGTGTAGATACGATGTTGGGAAGAAGGACCAACAGTAGCAAGGATGCAGAGGGAGTTGCGGTGCAAATGCAGTGTTGGGAGAAAGGAACAACAACAACATGGATGCAGAGGGAGCTACCATACAGATGTAGCAGTGGCCGTGGCAGGGCCATGGGCAGCAATGCAAGATGCAGCAGTGCAGAGGATGTTAGGCAGGGAGGCCTAGTATCAGCACAGGGATTGATGTTGGATGATCAAGGTGATACTCAGTGAGGAGTATTACTAGAGCACAGTCCTCGCTAAGAGGGAGTGTTGATTTGGGGTAGCATCAGATGTGCTCTAGCCATGAAAATTGGTGGAGAGGCTAAAGCACATGAGATCTCCAAGACCCAGAAATGGTTTGGGCAGATTCTAACCCGTTTGGGAGATATCAAAATAATTAATATTTTTAATGGAGTTCCTAAGTCTAGACTTAGAAAAAATAAAATATTAATGGGTATTAATATAAAACTAGGTTAGAAGGGTCCACAAGTCATGGATCAAGCCAAATCTAATCTAAGCCATTGATTAGAGATTTAATCTCGGCCGTTGATAGACCAACGAGAAAAGTATAAGAAGAGGCTTGAGGGTCAATTCGAGAACATACTGAGGGAGACCAGTCAGTTCGACTTTTGGAGCGGGGTTAGCTAAGAAATTCGAACTAGTGGTTTGGACTTTGGAGAGCAGCAGGAGACAAGAAGTATGGAGCAAAGAGTTAGGAACAACACAAGGAGACCAGAGCAGAGGTTGGAGAGGCAGACGTAGAGGCAACAACAGACTGCACAGTCACTAGAGGGCCTACATGGGTGACGTAGAGAGGCCCAGTGCTGACGCAGAGAGGCAAGGGCTAACACAGAGTGTTTGGGAGCTTTGCAGAGGTCAGCTAGGCTGACGTAGAGACTGGAGAAGTGCTGGAAATTTTTTTCTTTGTTGGGTAAGCCAGTTTGGGACCCTGTTGTACTGAAGAATTGCTGAATAATAAACTCCTCCCTTGCTCCACCAATTTTCCCACATTGGGTTTTTCTGGGGACTGTTGTCCAAAATATCTATGTCAATTCTTGTGCATGTGTTTATTTCTATATTACAGTGTGATATCTGCAGCAGAATTTATTTTAATGTTTGTTGAAGGAATTTCATAAATAACTTATTGGAAAATAAGTAGGTAAAGTAAATCAGTTGTTGCAGTGATAGAATTTTCACAAATATCTGTCTCTGGATAGAGGTACTTCTGCTAGGGTTATTCTCTGTTGGGTGAGCCGCTTTTGGCACCCTAGTTGTATTCAAGAATCTGCTTAGTAATAGAAAACCTCTATATGCTGCACCGGTTTTCCTGAATTAGGTTTTTTTTGGGGACGATTGTCCAAAAATAACGGTGTCCCTTGTGTGATTGTCTCAGTTTATTTCAGTTCATGATCTATATGTATGTGTAGTCTACAATAGTGTTTTTCATCGTTGTTTAAGTAATTAAATAACTTGTTGAATGTAAAGAAAAAGTAGGTGATGATAAACTAGTGATTGCAGTAGGATTTCTTATGTGTTGATTCAGAAATTCTCACAAGTGGAAGGGTCAGTAGCAATACAGATGCAACATTTGTGCAGTAGTTGGTGCGCAGCGATGTCATCATCAACAACACAGACCGAGATGTTACAGAGAAGAGTAATGCTTCAGCAGGTTGCATTACTAGAGCACATTCCTCGCTAAGAGAGAGTGTTGATTTATGGTAGCATCGGATGTGCTCGAAGCCTCAAAATTTGCAGGGAGGCTTGGAAACATATATTCCACAATACCTTCAATCATTTTCGGACATTCCACACGGAGACAATTTTATTAAAATAATTAATTATTTTTAATGGGTGCCCATGTCTAAACGTAGGAAATTAAAATAATTAAAGGGTATTAATCAAACTGTGGGTGAAACTTCTTGAAGAAGACAAGGATCAAGCCAAAATGGTTTGAGACATTGATTAGAATCTAATCTGGGCTGTTGGTTCTCAATTGGAGGATTATAAGAGGAGGCTTGATGGGCATTTGGAACACACATTGGAGAGAGATCAAGAGATTGAATTTCTTAGAGAGGGTAGCGCAGTAGTTGCTAGAGAATTGATCGAGGAGATTTCTTGCAGTGAGGGGCAGGGATAGTTTTCGGAGGGAAGTTTTCCTAATCTGGAGAGTAGAAGGAAGAGAAGGAAGAAAGACGTTTAGAGAGGTTGATGCAGGGCCATGCAAAGCTTTAGAGGGAGTTCGAATTTTAGCGAGGAGAGACAAGTTTCATTGCAGGAAGATGGGGTGTGAGATTGGAAGGCCTGGAGATCGAATTTCCAGTTAGCAGGAGGTCAGCAGAGGGATTGACACAGAGCCCATCCAGAGTGACGCAGTTTTATGTAGGGTTGACGTAGAAGTTGCGCAGAGGCAGCATGGGGCTAGTCAGCAAGCTCCTGATCAAAATCAAATATCCCAGAACAGTGAGATTTTTCTCACTAACTTTTTTGCCAGTTTCTCTCTGTATCAGATAGCCAGTTGGGCATCCAACGAATTGTACTCAGATTTACTACTGCTTAATAATACAAACCCTCAGCTGCTGCACCGATTTTCCCACATAGGGTTTTTTCGGGGACATTGGTCCAAAAATAATGTTGTAATGTGCTGTGTATTTATTTCTTGCTTAGTATCTTGTTTTCGCATATAATTTTAATTGTTGAAGGCTGCAGTGTATTAGTTTCGGTATTTGTTGTAGGAAGCAGTGAATAATTTGTTCAGTAATTAAGAAATAGAAGAAACTTAATCAGTTGTTGCAATAGAAATTTGGGTTTCCAAATTTTCACAGTGTTCCATCAAATAATCTTCTCAGAATGCCACCTCGAGCATAAATAATTAAGTTAGGCCCCATAATAATGCTATTTTTTGGAAGTTGTCGGAATGCAATGAAATGAAAGGCAAACTGTGCCGATGATGGAATATACCAAGCAAATGCCATTAGACCTCATAAAAACTCCTCAAAACCCCATGAAGCACCTCCAGAAGCCCCTGGGCCCACTGATGAAGTAAATTTGCACTTGTGACCTGTCTATCGCAGCCCTGAGAGTCCATCCTAACCATGCCACAAGGAACATCAAAAAAGGGACATTACACAAATTGCCAACCAATTCCAAATAAATTGTTCTCCAAAGGTGCCAAGAATTGCTAATCAAATGCCATAGGATTGAGGTTTTGAAATGGTTCCTCAGGTCAATTGGTTGTGTTCCACAGTTCGTAGAATATGCTAAGGTTCAGGTCCGAGATCACGTGAATGAATTGTATATTGTTCACAGGTCTGAAAGGCATATAAGCCACTGCTCCGAAATGTATATAAGCCACATTTCCGAAATCACAGTTGCTACAGATCCAAATTTCACAGGTGTCATAGGTCTAAGAGCTGCATGAAGGTCTACTCACTATACAAGTTTGAACTTCAGAAGGTTTCTGCCACAAGTCAAGATTGCATGTCAAAAACACACCATAGGTCGGAGATGTCTCTATCAAATCTGAATCTATCTATACTTGGTCAAGTTAGTTGTCAATTGAAGAGGTCTATCCTTATATTTATACTTGTTTTGCACCTTGAACAATCGTGTCTTTTTGAAGGGATTTGACATGAACAATGGTGAGCCAACTTGAAAGAGAGATTAATAGTTTAATTTTATTTGCAAATCCATCATTGATTATGAACAAACACGTCTATTGGGTGAAGAGGATGACCCATAGATTTTAGCCTTTATTTAAATTCTTAACATGCTTGCATGTGATCATCCTGTTTGATGGTTTACATCATCACACAATTTTATAGGTTAATGAATCTTGCATTCGTGCATATTTTGACAGTTTGGAGGAATGTATTTTACCTTGCATTTAGCTCTTGAACGTGAACGAGAATCTCAGTCATTCTTCCTCCATCATTCGTCCTTGGGCAATCAATAGCCCATACTTGTGTGCCTCTCTACCTTGTTCTTGGACATATCACCATAAAAATGACTTTGAACAATAACAACATTTTTGGCCCTAAGGTCTTCATCCATGCATATATACATCGAGGGAATCCATGCATTTGGCATATACATCCAGGGCTCCATTCATGTTTAGAAATTTTCTTCATGTACCTAGAGCTTCTTCATGATATATTGCTAGGGTTTCATCTATGTACTTAGGATTTTCATCATCTTCAACAATGCTAGGCGTTCAATGATGCTAGGGTCATCATTGACATCAATGGCAACTTTATCCAACACTTGTTGGGAATCACGATTATCGTTAGACCAAAACTCGCAGGCATTAGTCTCTGCTACAATCGCCAGAGTTAGGATCCATGGGAGGCAGTTAGTCCATGTCACGAAACACACTGGGAGTGTTGAACCCAATGTCCAACAATCTCCCCCTCAGCGTGAGTTGGTGAGTTTCAAACTCGAGACCTGTCGCTTGGATACCACTTGTTGGGAATCACAATTGTCGTTGGATCAAAACCTGCAGACATTAGTCTCTACTACAATTGCTAGATTTAAGATCCACGAGAGGCGGTTAGTCTATGTTGTGAAATGCACGGGGAGTGCTGAACCCAATGTCCAACAAGTAGGAACTTGCCTTTGCATCACAACAATAACCGAGTTCGTGGTTTTCTCCATTTATGGGTTTACATTTACATCTGGTGTCCATGTGATGATTTTGTGTGCTGATTTTATGCTGTCATGAAAGTTGTTATGCTGCGGTTTATATATTTCATGCTGTTTACATATTAAATCTGCTTTTCATAAGGCGCATGCTGCTCAGTAATAATTCAGTTAACCATTGAAAAGTAAACAGTATTTAATGTCCATGAATGTACTAAACTGATTGACCTCCCCTGCCCCCCTCCTCAGTCTAGTTAAGTTTCCATCAACACTTTAGGAGAAATACAACTCCTATCTAAAAAGAACGTATCCTCAACTGGAAATTAACAGTTCCTGGAAATAGAGGTTTCCTCAAATAGCCACATCCAAATATAACAACATTTAAAAATAGAAGTATGCCAAAAGTAAATCCTCATGAAAACACTTGGCATTATACATGTTGAAGACATTGCATTCACTGGAAACCATATTAAGAGGCACATATTGTTCTTTGTGACTGTGTCACCTTCCTTTAAGTATATCTGGCACCGGGTACTAATTAGATGAAAACAAACCCTGCTTCTGTTAATAAAATATTCAATCTACACTGGGAACAGTTCACTCGGTTCAATGCTGTATTACCTGTCTAGTCAACTGTTAATTAATAATTAGGCTGGTGGATGTAGAGAAAGACCAAGCAAACCAGCTTCTTTATAGTTCAATGGCCCTAAATGGATTTCATCAGCCCTGTCAGAGACAAGTTCTCAGAAATTTTGACCAATTAGGCATATGCCTGAAAAGCCAAAGAAGAATAGACGTTTTTCCGGTTCAATCACTACAAAGATCAGTGGTGTCATAATTTCAAGTTGTAAATGAGTATTTGTTATGAACCTGCATTTCTAGTCTGATCTTTTGCAAGGGTTATTAATTGATCTCTTTTATAGTCCATGTTAATGACAATATGGACAACCCATTTTATAACTCTTGTAAACATGTATATTTTTGTTTTTCACATTGTAATGATTTTTCCAATTGAAATTAGGGATAACGTTTATTGGTCTTTTGTACTAGTAATTAAAGAGTAAATTAAAATGTTCCCAATAAAAAATGATCTTGTGAATCAGACTTTAAAGTTTACATACAGTGTTGAAGTAATCAATAGTGAATTTTGTTGGAAAAGGTGGCAAAAATATGCTTACAAAGGTCTGGCGTAATTTCATTCCCCATGCCAAACTAGTGCTTGGCCCAAATGGGTAGAACATTTGATTGAAGCTTGAGTTTTACCAGCTAAAAATCAGGGAAAATATCATTCAAAAAGCATCTTTAAATGCAAATTTTTTTAATCATCATCATCATATGTAGAAAATGTGGACTTATCATTGCCTTATATCCATCAGTGACTCCACGTTGAGGCATGCTACTAGTGATCCCATGATACTAGGGAAGCGAATATATGTGTTTATCATTGGTGGAGTCACTCGCTCTGAGGTATGGCTATTCTTGGATGTCTCACTGAGAATTTTTTTTTCCACTGAAGTCTTGGATTTTTGTGTTAAATATAATATGTAAGGATGTTTACCTTGTGAGCAGCTGCGTGTTGCACATAAGCTTACAAGGAAATTGAAGCGGGACGTTGTATTGGGTTCAACTAGTGTGGATGATCCTCATCAGTTTATCACGGTAATGTCGCAGAAAATCTTGTACTGAAGTGCTTTTTCCCATCGAGGACTAAACATTTGAAATTATTGAATACCTCAGGGATTCCTTCTCTTAGAATTCTATGATTTATATGCTTGTACCGTCTCTCATATTAGTTACTAAGTGTGCATATTTTGTAAAGAATTTGTTGTCCACTATGACATGCATGACTAACATAGTATATGCACGAAGACTTATATTCCTGGATAGTACCATAAAGATGCATATGATGAGTATCTATGTACACAGTCTTGGTTTGATCAAAGAAAATTGAAATACATATATTTTTTATCTGCATCTAGATATCACGAATGAATTTGTCAAGGGTGACTTTCAAAGCAAAAATATTTGCATTTCTTTGGATTGGTTTATATCAATGACAATGACTGTTTCTGTCTTGCCCAGTGATTGATTTAGTTATCTATGCAAAAGTTAAAGTTGCAAATTGTGTTTCAAGATCTATCATGTCTCTAATAAAGTTCCAGTGTATCGTTAGATTTCCAAAATATTTATGATGGATTTCTCTCCAATATCTTAGGCTCTGATTGATTAAATTGGGTGATGCAGAAGCTGAAGTTGCTAAATGCATTTGCAGATCTCTCCTTGGATGATCTTGAGATTTAGTTTGACAAAGAATCTTCTGCTCGCAAACAAATCTTTTGCATGGAGGTAGTGCTGCATTTGTTGATTTAAAACCACATGATGTGGTTTTATTGAATGAGTAGATCATCAGATTTCCCTCTACTCTTGCAAGGAAAAAGGACCCAAAGTGGTAGTGTCTTTCAGTCTCAGAAATTGACTAGTGGGCTATTCGAGACTGAATTGTAACAATAATATATTGAATATATTATTTCTGCTAGGGCTATCCATTGTCCTTCAGTTAGAGAGACAATTGATTTGGTAGTCTGGTGGTGGTCATGGAATTTCTAAATTAAGAGTACTGGTTCATGGACATTTACAGTTCTAGCCATGCTATATTTTGCTATGGTGTACAAGTCCATGTTTCAGCAATCAGGATTCGGACTTTTTTCAGAGTTACAGCACATTGGTTGTACCTGCAGTTGAGAAGCCAAAAAGAATCCTTCAATTTCTCCTTGGCGTACAAGGGTCCTTTTCCAAGTGGTCTCTAAGATTTGTTTTCATTGACTCTGTAATATTGATTTTGACAATTTGCTTGATTGACATCATTGCAAGTTGCGATGCCCTTATCTCTACTATAGGTTATTACAAATGATTTTTCATAATTTTATGTGGAAAACTCTGCAATTGTGAAGTACATGTTCTAGTACATTTACATGGTAGGGTAAGTAGCAAGGAAGTTGCGGGGCTATATTAGCTCTGATTTGCCTATTGAATGGAACAATCTTTAATTTAATTGTTTCATAGATTGGTTTTACAATTTAATCAAGTAATCCATGGTGGTATTCTTTCTAGGAAAGGCATAACAGAGAACTGTTCTTATAGTTTTACCAAGCTCAAACTAAGGGACCCTTTTTCATATTATTGTTCCTTTGTCCCTTAAATCCATAATATAGAACATTTGTCTCGCAAATGTTACTCTGCTATGGATGGAAGACAAAATTTCACGTAATACCTTATGTTGAATATCTGGGAAGTTTTTGACACTACTTGGAGCTTAACATGTGAGAACTTGAGTTCTTTTACATCAAATTATTAAAAACACGTTGATGGCATTGATTTAGAAAAGGTAATTGCTGGCATTATGAATGTTGGAATGTCATAATGTTTGGTAATCCTAGACGTTAGGAGAATTTTTTTGTTTTCAATAGAGAATCATGTTACCTTTTATCTAATGTTAAAGTTATACCTCATTCCTTTAGGAGGAAGATGATGTGTTTTTCAAGAATTGCATGGTAGGACTAAAAATTGGGCTTTTCATAGCTGTCCACTATTATAAACAAATATTTTATTTTCTGTTTTTTTCCGAAATATCGACTGAGCTTTATTGCAAGATTGATCTCTACTTCAGAGTAGGGTTGGATGATATAAAGTTGTGAAAAAGCGAAAATTTTGCTTTGGTTAATCATTTGACTTACAAATGATTTGGGAGATATAAAATATAATCTTCAATGTGCATATGACCTCGTGTGATAAGAGGGAATTCTTTGGTAGGCATTTCAGGATTGCCGCAAGGTAATTCCATTATGGACTTTTCTTGTGGAACAAACTAGTCATTTTACCTTTAAGGTCTCATTCAAGGAATATTCCTTTTCAAGACAACTTTATTATTCCCCGAGTATGATTTGATTTAGCATTTGATGTGTTAGTTTCTGAACCCATCGCTTGATATTTTATTCCTAGCACAAAACTTATTGAGTACACACAGCTAGGTTCCTAACAAAATATTCAATAGAAGTAAATATAATAATCTCAATCACAATGGTACAAACAAATTTCTGCCCAACATGTTTTTCATTTACAAATCCAAACTTACATGGGCATCCATCTTGGGATAAAGGCCTACCTAAGAAAATAAAGAATACAATAAGTTGGATCTGTTCTAGTAGATTTTCCCTAGATCGATGCTCGATCTCTGTTGCAAATCTAGATCTCCAACTTCTCTGCACTCACTTAGACTCAAGACATTGCTCACCGAAATGCCTTTTCAATTTTGTGGTGTTGTTGCATGTCTTTCTCTTGTCTTCAACCTTTCTCCTATAACTTTACATTGAGTTGAATTCCTAACCCTAATCTCAAAATGATTAACTAATGGTGTAAACCATAGCGCTTGCACTTGAAAATATACAAGCATAGAAAAATGCACACAACTAATGCACTCAAAAAATCAAATCAATTCATTAAAGAATAAAATATTTACATGAAAATTCTTGGCTTAATCATTGGCCACTCATTCCTCACTCTCCTTCCTTACATGTCTCATGGGTTCACCTAGATTTATACAAGTGGATCTGAACCCAAAGTTGGTTCTAGATCTTAAACAAACCCCCACAATATTTTTCATGATCCATAAAAACTCTCACCTAATCCCTTATCTCTAGATGAGATCTAACTAATCCACAAATCTCTCAACTCTTCTAAAATACTCTCGAACTTTCTCTTAATTACAATAATTTGCATTCTCTTAAAACCATTGGAAAAATACATTAAATAATTAAATCTTCACTTAGGGAACTTGCTCCTTTAGTAAACATGATACCCTAGGTTAGATGCTCTTGCATCAGACTCCCACCGTCTCCCGACCATATATCTTCATAAGTTGATAAAACTCCTAATGAATCCCAAACTTTCACTTGTAGTAAGTTGACTGCTCTGTCATGTTGTTGTTTTATGGTTGTCTTCTCTCACCTTCTAGGATTCCAAACTGTGTTGTATTGTTCTCCTCCCTCTTTGCTAATGTAGACTTGCTCAGTCTGTAATATCCCTTCCTTAATAATAAATAATAATAACTAATAAAAATAATACAAAAATAATTAAAATAAAAAAATGAATAATAATAAATAATACTAATAATAAATAATAATAATAATAATAATAAAAGTAAACAAAAATAATAAGTAATATAAAATACTGAATAATAATACATAAATCATTTGATAATTAAATAATAAAATAATAAATTAATAATATGATATAAATTTATAAATGAATAAGAATAAAAATAAAAATAAAAATAGTAATAACCATATTAAAGCTCTAAATAAGAATAAATAGAAATAAAACAAGAAAATTATCAAAAAGAAGGAAATAAAACAAGAAAAAAAATTGCATGCAGACACATGGAGTGTGTGCATGTGGTTCCCCTTCCAATGTTGTTCTATTTAATAGATGGTGAGGAAGATGAGAGACATTCCTGCATTCCATCATTCTGAGATTCTATCTTTCATTCTCTTGGGAGAATGGTGTTCTAAGACTTAGGAGTCACTAGCAGTAGTACGTTGATTGAGGGCTCGGGGGTGGCCAGTTGTAGCAAATTCTTGCGCAATTGAGCCTACGGTTGGGTGGAGAGTCGTCCCCAAAACCTTGTTGTCATCTGGCAAACGTGTTCACAGGTAACATAGGTATGTACTATTTGTTGATTCTGATTTTCATTAGGAAATTAATTTTATATTCACTTTGGATTGTTAAACAGTCATTAATAATCTATTGTCATCCTTCCTTTTTCTTTGTTCAATAAACATCTTATGAGACTCTTCCAACATCAGCTTCTTCATTTCTTCAATTTCAATATCTAACTTGCCTTTTGGCTGGTGTGCATTACTATTTCTTTGTTGAACTTTGTTGTTGTTGGAATCCACCATAATTTCATTTACGTCATATTTTGGCTTTGGGTTGCCCAACCATTTTTCTAGGAACTTTAGTTTTGTTGCAATATCTCTTATGTTGACATTTTTCCCCTTCATTTGATGATCATTTTCCATTTTATCAACAACTTCTATTATTTGTCCATGTTTAACATGCCTAAGCTTCATTTATTTATCAATTTGTTGTTCATCATTATTGGACAGAAAGTTAATACTTTGTTCAATATTGGCAACATACCTTGCATCTACACACCAATTGTTAGATTTAAAACTAACATAATTGTTATCTCGATCGACAATTCAGCTATCATATGCGGATATTCTAAATAGTTTGTGGCGCCATCTATGAGAATCGAACCCATGTTCATATCGACAAATTTCATTTTAACATCATCAATGTTCTCACCAAACATCGGTCCTTGTTTTGGTTTGCAAATGCATACATTTGTTTAAGTTTTTTGGAGTTTTTCCACTTCCCTTAGGAAAACTTTCATACTAGTTGTCTTCATTACCCATCCATGTTTTTTATTTTGTAGCAGCTCCATCATAACATTAAGTTGTGCCTTCAACTCAACAATCTCTTTCTGTAACTCTTCATCATCTACGTCAAATGCAATGGCATCTCTGTAGCTCTTCCCTGAATTTTGCAAGTCACTGTCTATTGTCATCTTCATCTTCTTCTATCATGTTCACCATCACATACACTCTTCATTTAATTAAAGAGAGATTTCAACCATTCATAATTTTTCTATAAACCATGTGCATATAACATTTCATATATTACCATCATTTAATGACCACTAGTCATATACGCAACGGAAATATTAAAATACTTCGTAGACAAATACATTCACTGTAGGAGTGTAAATTGTATATTATATAAAGAATTGATGTAGGATGATACAAATGTGAATGAAGGTCCTGGATATATAGGTAGGTAAGCACCGTTTCACTAATGGTTATGTCCTTAGAGACATACCTTTTCATTAATTGCTAACTAATTAATCATTAGTATTATTTGTTGTTTTTTACATTATTTGTATTTACTTTTATATAAATTTAGTTTGTTACATTGTATTCCCCTTTAAAAAGCTTTCTCTTCAAAGCTTACTAATGATGGATCAAATCTCTTCCGTCATTCGAAATATTTTCTGTGAACTTTCATCTTTGTTAATACAAGACGATATGATGTTCTGAGCGATAAACAAAATTGTCGCACTGAAAATGGATTAGACCTTAGATTAATCTTCTGGGAAGTCTTTGAACCCTTGGTGAATAGTTATTGTATGACTGGATTGAGCTTATTTCCATATTCTTCAAAACATAAGTTTGTTTATGTTCTGCGTGATATAGCTTTATAGATTTATTAACGTGTCTACTCTTGTGATTTAGATGTAGATAATGATATTTTCTTGTTTGAACTTATTTAAACATTTTTATGGTAGTTCCCTGATTTCCATCAGGCGTTGTTGTTGTTGACTTAACCACTGAATCCTTATTTGGGGTGTACTCTGTTTGAACGACAACCTCTGAGTACATTTTTATTTCAATAAGGTTTGGATTTGCCTGAACTTCGAGATTAGTGGTGTTGATGTTTGTTTCTTTAGTTTGGACTGCTACATCTAGAGATTTTGATGCTTTCTTTGTGACAAGTTCTTTGAACCTATTCGTCAATTATTTGTTTTCATCCGTAAGTTTTTTAATCTGTTTTGAGCATATTTTGATTATGATTTTTGAGACATAAGCATTCCTCATTCTCCGAGTCAACTTTATTTTGGCCTTCACACTTCTCGTCTTTTAAACACTTTATTTGTTCTACTAATGTTTGGTTAAGGCTCTTTAAACATAAATTTTCTCCTTCTTTGATGCTTTAGCTTTCTTGACTTGTTTGAGTAGTTTTTCTTGGTGATCTCTGAGGCGTGGAATTTCTTTGTTTTTGCTGCAAATGTCTTCTTCAAGCTTTTTTTGCTTATTTGATATAGTTTTTCATTATCTTGAAACATAAAGTCTGAGATATCCTTAAGGTCTTTTAATGAAGATTTTATTGATTTTGGTTTACTTGTTATGTCTCGAAACATGACCATCTTCTCTTTATAAAGAAACATCAAAACTTGTTTCTCTATGTTCAACATGAATGTACCAAAATTCTTAAACCAAGGTTGACCGATTTTGATGTCTGTCTTTTTATTTGTCCTTACAACATGAAATCGAGATATGTACTCATAATGACCTATTGTCACTTGTAGATCACTAATTTTATAATATTTTTGGTCAAAAACATTTTTTTTACACCAATGCTTAAATTTGGAATTAATAACTGATTTGCCAAGTTGATGTTGATATAACTTCTATCGTAGCTTGAGCCGATAGCGACATTAACTTCTCTTCCTTGGATACTTCCTTTTAATGTAATTACTCCGTGATATGTAACTAAAAGACCATTATAAGAAAACCTTTCTTCCTTCATCATTTTAGAATTGAGCTCTTATCATTTTTTTCAATGATTGATCCCATTTGTTTTGTTGAGATGAATTAAGGTATTATGTAATCTAAATATATAAAATTTATTTTAATTTGATGGATTGTGAACACTTAGCTATCAATTGGAATATTCTCCAAATTCACCTTTTTATGTTTTATAAGAATATATATCCTCTTTGATCCACTAAGGAATAAAACTTAATACTACTGTTTTATTATATTCACTTATATATATTTAAATGATTCTCTTTATACTTGCATAAAAAGATATGCTTTCAAGTAACTTTTTTAATTTTTATATTTTAACTTTATATTCTCTTCTTTTTTTTTATTTGAATTTTTCTTTAAAATACTTGTTTATAATATAAAACTTCTTTATATATATTTTTTGAAAAGTTACAACCCTAGTGAAACACCTCTATTCATCTCTTTGGGGTATAATATAAGATATATGTCCACTTATGTTCCTTTGACTTGGTTAATTTTCTCCACGCAAAAGTAAAACATACAATTCACATATAGAGTTTTGTATTCGTTTTGTTTTTCTTTTACCTTGAAAATACCATGGGCAATTACCATGGGTTGCTAAAACCATGAGCTTGTAAACCACTTAATGAAGAATTAAGATAATATTATATACTCTTCATTCTCTTACATATAGTTTTAAAGATATTTGGAAAGATTCCCTCTTAACTTTATCATGCACTTTTTATCAATATTGTAGAATATATATATATATATATATATATATATATATATATATATATATATATATATATGATTTTTTCTTTAATTGTTTTTTCTAAATCTTTATATGTATCTTTTTTCTTTGACTATCTTCCTTTTTTATTTTTTGTTTAATGGCCAAAGGCCTCTAACAAATAAGCGATGGAGAAACTCTCAAAAGTGTAGCGAAACACTTCAATCTCGATGGCGTCAATGTTGACGAAACCTGGAGGGCCAAGGGCCTGGATAAGAAAGTATAAATCTGTGCAACGGTGAAGCGACTAAAGGATCGAACTGCTTTGATACCAATGTAACGACCACTAGTCGTATATGCACGGAAATATTAAAATATTTTGTCTAGAAATACATCCATTGTAGGAGTGTAAATTGTATATTATATAAAGAATTGATGTAGGATGATACAAATGAGAATGAGGGTTCTTGATATATAGCTAGGTAAGTACCTTTTCACTAACGGTTATGTCCTTCGAGACATACCTTTTCATTAATTGCTAATTAATTAATCTTTAATCTTATCTGTTGTCTTTTACATTATTTGTGTTTATTTTTATATAAATTTAGTTTGTTACACATCATTACAGTCCGCGAATAAATGAAGCTTATGTATTCTCGAACTCACACATGGTTTTAAACACCATTCAATGGTTTTCCAAACTGTCTATGAACAAAAGAACCTTGCAATATTCCATACTTTAATGTAATTACTTCGTGATCTGTAACTGAAAGACCATTATAAGAAAACCTTTCTTGCTTTGTCATTTTAGAATTGAGCTCCATCAATTTTCTTTCAATGATTGATCCCATTTGTTTTGTCGAGATGGCTTAAGGTATTAAAAATCTAAATATATAAAATTTCTTTTAATTTGATGGATTGTGAACACTTAGCTCTTAATTGGAATATTCTCCAAATTCACCTTTTTATGTTTTATAAGAATATATATCTTCTTTTTAATCCACTAAGGAAATTTAATACTACCTTTTTATTATATTCACTTATATATATTTCAACAATTTCTCTTTATACTTGTATAAAGAGATATGCTTTCAAGTAACTTTTTTAATTTTTAATTTTTAACTTTATATTCTTTTATATTCTTTTACTTCAACTTTTCTTTAAAATGCCCCTTTATAATAGAAAAATTTTCTTTGTATATCTTTTATTTATAATTTATTTTTTGAAAAGTTACAACCCTAGTGAAATGCGGCTATTCATCTCTTTGGGGTATACTATAAGATATATGTCCACTTAAGTTCCTTTGACTCGGTTAATTTTCTACACATAAAAGTAAAACTTACCATTCACGTATAGAGTTTTTGTATTCCTTTTGTTTTTATTTACCATTAAAATACCATGGGCAATTACCATGGGTTGCTAAAACCACGAGCTTGTAAACCACTTAATGAAGAATCAAGATAATATTATACTTTTCCTTCTCTTATGTATAGTTTTAAAGATATTTGGAAAAATTCCCTCTTAACTTTATCATGCACTTTTTTAATCAATAATGTAGAACTTATATATCTATATATAGATATGAATGTTCTTCTTCAAATTTTACACTAGAATTTATATATATTATATTATATATATATATAATGATTTTTTTTAAAATCTTTATATGTTTTTTTTTTTCTTTGACTATCTTTTTTTTTCTTTATTTTTTTTGTTTAATGGCCAAAGGCCTCTAACGAATTAGCGATGAAGAAACTCCAAAAAGTGTAGCGAAACACCTCAATCTCGATGGCAACAATGTTGATGAAACCTGGATGGCCAAGGGCCTGGATTGGAAAGTGTTACTCTATGCAACGGTGGAGTGACTAAAGGATCGAACTACTCTAATACCAATGTAACGACCACTAGTCGTATACGCAACGGAAATATTAAAACACTTTGTAGACAAATACATCCATTGTAGGAGTGTAAATTGTATATTATATAAAGAATTGATGTAGGATGATACAAATGAGAATGAGGGTCCTTGATATATAGCCATGTAAGTAGCTTTTCACTAACGGTTATGTCCTTAGGGACAAACCTTTTCATTAATTGCTAACTAATCAATCATTAATCTTATTTGTTGTCTTTTACATTATTTGTGTTTATTTTTATATAAATTTTGTTTGTTACACATCATTGCAATTCGTGAATAAATGAAGGTATGTATTCTCGAACTCACACATGGTTTTAAACACCATTCAATGGTTTTCCAAACTATCTATGAACAAAAAAACCTTGCAATATTCCATACTTTATAAACTATTTACAAAGCAAAGTTAATCTATTATTAACACGTGGTTTTATGAAACCATATATCAGCCATTCAAAATCGTGTGTAACAAATCACCATTTATCATTCAACATTTATTATAACCATATGATTTCTCTCCACGCATATGCAAAATAATTCCCTGGCATTTCTAATCATCAATTAGATCTTTTCCCAACAAAATAAGACTTATACACAAATTTATTAACTAGATGATTTTCTCATTCCTTAACCACTTATTGTTAAAATTGGATAGGCCAGTGCCATTATTTGTTGACTTATTTTTAAACATTCAACTCCATCCCAATCCAATATGTCCACCCACGTAGTTTGTTCTAATTGATTTAAATAATAGAGACATTTTGTATGCCTGGAAATGTATATGCATTTTGCACCTTTCAACTCAATACATCAGGACTGGGTTTACATAAACCAGTGAGAAACCACATACCTTTCAAACGAAGTTATGTCTATCAATCAAGTTACATCCTTAATTTAATCGATTCTTCCACAAAAAATTAATTTCCATAGCCTTGAATCATCTTAAAGAATGACTTTCTCTCACGCATTTGAGCTCCTTCATTTTCCACTCAATCCCTTTTAACCACATAATTTCATATTCCTGTAGCTTTGCTCAAATTTACTTGGATATCAAGTAGAGCAAAAATAAACCGCGCAGTCTAAACCCACAAAACATTTTTTTTCATAATTTCCCAAGCTTGAATTGGCATCTAAGCACACAAGTGATATTGGTCCAACACTATAGACAAAATTTCCATTGTCCATAATCAAATTTTAGATTACACTGCAGATCTCCTAAGGTATGATACACAGTGCTCACAACGTTTCAATGTTTAGCATGACATGATGTTCCAACGTTTCAAGTCAGAACTACGCAACCTCAAACAAAATAGCTTGAAGAATATATTAATTTTTACTTACGAGCATGATCAGGGGATTCAACATTGGGATTCTCTTGGCTTAATCTACTGTAGATTTTTGTACGCAACTCTCAACCTTGACTTTGAAGCACAGGGAAAGCATCTTCTATGCAATGTACTGATAAGGGCCATTCATGGTACTCTACAGCTCCACATTGCTCATATGCACGCAAGTCTCCAAATCCAAATTCATTCACACATCTGGCTCTAATACCAAAATGATGGCGCAAACCATAGGCTCTGCACTTAAAATCTAAAAACATAGAAAAATGCACACATCTAATGCACTCCAAAAATTAAATCAATTAATTAAAGATTAAAATATTTACAAGAGAATTCTTGGCCTAATCATTGGCCACTCATTCCTCACTCTCCTTCCTCACATGCCTCATGGGCTCACCTAGATTTATACGAGTGGATTTGAACTCAAAGTAGGTTTGAGATCGTAAACAAACTCCCACAATATCTCTCATGATTGATAAAAACTCTCACCTAATCCGTTATCTCTAGATGAGATCTAAATAACCTTCAATTCTCTCAACTCTTCCAAAATACTCTCGAACTTTCTCCTAATTACAATAATTCTCATTTTCTCTTAAAACTATAGGAAAAATACATTAAATAATTAAATCCTAACTTAGGGGGCTAACTCCTTTAGTAAACATGACACCTTAGTTTAGATGCTCGTGCATCATTAGCGGTTGAGATTAGATCTTGCCTCACTTGAGATCAATAATTAAAATTAAAACAAAATCACTAAAGTAAATTACTTCACTTTTCATAAGTTTTTATTAGCTTAATAAGCCATCATATTAATATGTGTTTTTTCATAAATTAAACTTAGGCTAAGTTACATCATCAACTTATTCACACTAGAGCAAGTGTTCTAGGGAGAATGTGGGCAACTTCTGCATGCCTAGACACAAAGCCTATATAGAGGCACCTACCTGAGCTACAAAAGTCAATACTCTCTCATAGTGAGGGAGGTAATTTTGGAAGAATCTCCTCCACCTGGATATTTCTCCAATCCCACCACATCATCCACTATTGTAGCTACTCCCATTGAACTTGAAGGCTTCCATGTTGCCTGCTTTGGAATTTCCATTAAAGAAATGTTTCTCCCAACCATGCTCCTATGAGCCTGCTCCTAAGTATCCATCATTGTAGCTCATACCAATTAGTTTTGAAATATCTGAAAGAAGTCTCCAACCCATCTTCCAAATTAGAATATTGAATCCTTGGTCTCAACTCAATGTATTCAAAGTTTTCTGCTCATTCTTTGTCACTAACATCGATCCTCTATCCAAGATTCTCTTGGATCTATCTATAGGTTGACCCTGGAAACTCTATAACTTACGCTTCTTGACATCAAGTCGGATTGTTGTGTCATAGGTAGCCTCCTCTAAATGTATGAATACTAGTCCTTTCTAGAAGACAACATCATACCCTTCGTCCTCCAAAGTTGAGATTGAGAGCAAGTTTTCCTTTAGCTCTATGACAGATAACACCTCTGCCACCTCCAGATATCCTCTTGATTCTAGCTGGAATAAAATTGTTCAAACCTTTTTCACTGCATGTAATGTACTCATGCCAACTTCATATGCATGTCTGAATTGCTAATTTTACATTGTTCTATGTTGTTACAACCACTTTAGTCTAATTCTTTTCTTCAATTAGCAATCAATTAATCTTCTAATGATAAATAGAAATTGTAGATAGAAAAGTAAATGCAATGAAAGTAGTGAGGCAATTAAGATCACTAATAGAAGACACAAAATTTGGTCAAAGACCATTGAAAAACACCACAAGGGGGAAAACCCTTTCAAATTCTTTTAGAAACGAGATACAATGATCAATTCATCAACCAAGAGTCAAAGTCAATCCTTTGACTATCCAACAAAGAACCAACCAACATCCAAATGATGAGCCAATAGTCAGATTTTTTCCAATCCAAATATGGTCAAAGTCAATATTAGCCAACATCAACAAATGATGCCCTAACCAGTCCTCACATCAATGGTCAAAACCCCTCCAAAATTCTTGTTCAAATTGCTAGTCAATGCATTCTTTCAAGCTAAGTCAAAGATTAGTTAGCACAATCCCAAAATCCATTGTCGAACATAGTCAATGGAGAGAAAGTCTGTTGTCAAAATATGCGACCAATAGAAGTCAAATTGTCAAGAAATCCTCGATTTTGGTGGCAAAGAATGTAGCCTCTGGAAATAGATCTAAAATTGGTCACATCAAGTCAAAGATGGTCAACAAGCAAGTAAAATTGTTGAAAACAAAAGCCAACGTAAAATTTCATATTTGCCTCTAAACCCTCTGCACGTGTGAGAAGAAGACCTGCAATTTCAAATGTATGGACCAATCAAGAGAGGAGAGAGATGTGCGAGATGTGTGTCCAAATGAGGTAGCCTTGACTTGTATTTATAACAATCGGAGGAGATCTAATTTGTCTTTAAAGTCGACCTAAACATTTTTGCACATTTCTGTTTTCACATTAAAAAAATATTTTTCCTTAACCAAATTAAATTCTTCCAAGGCCAAAAGGGGTCTTCTCTAGATGAGGAATTTTTTCCAAAGGAGGGAATTTGTCCCTGAGCTTCCAAATTAACACTGCCTCTCAGTTAGGGAGAAATTTCCAACAACATCATGAATCTCGTCACAAACATCTTGTCAAATGTTATCTCTACTCATCTCTGCTCATCTGTTGAACACTCTCAAATATAAAAGAAGAAGAATTTTACATCATAGGGGAGCTCAAAATACTATCCTCTATCCAAGGATAATAGGAAGGATACCACTTATTGATAGGTAAGGATCACAAACTATACTATTGTCTGTTGATCTTCCTACCTTGATGCTCAAGAGTCAATGGTAGAACACATACATCCCATAACTTGAGCAGGATACCACTTACCATAAATGGTAAGGATTGCGCCTAACTCAAATAACCAACACCCATTGGCCAGATGGGTGGGAAAGAATCCCAACACACCCAACTTGTGGGTAGGATAAAAACTGGGGTATACACTGTTAGGACCAAAGAGAGACAATATGCAGGATATGACGTACTGTGGGGTAAGGATCAGAAATAATCTTATTGCTCGACAATAGGCAGGATACAACTTATCAAGAGGTAAGGATCACACACTATCGTATTGTGCACATTTCCCTAAACCCTAGGAGCTCTCTGGCTCAATTACTCATTCTAGGAGCTCAAATAAAGGGGGCGTTGATGAGTCTAGGGAAAAGGGTTAGAGTATTTATTGACTTGATTTCTATTTAATTCTTGACACTTTTGGGTGATTTATATTAAGACATTATCATCATTATTTAGTTATGTTCATCATCAAGACAAATGCCAATAAGAAGATCACAATAAAAACATAGGAACACCAGATGTAGACTGCTCGCCAGGGCCAAAACCTCTTTTAGAGAGGAAAAACCACAAAAAATATCTTATTTTAGAAGTTCAATGAAGACTTCCAAGACCAAGCCAATAGACTATCCACCACGAAACCAGGCCAGCCACCCAAACAAAGAAACAAACTTACTACTTCTTGCACAATTTCAGACTTGTGTAACTTCTATTCTTCCATAGAAATTCTGGTCACCAAAGAGAGAGTAGATTTGCCAAGATTCACGACCAAAATGACATCTTCCTACTTTGATATCCTTCTTCTCTTCTTCATACTTCTTTTTATCCCTTAGAATTTCTCAAGAAAAACAAACTTGTTGTATCTTCAATGGAGGATGAATTCTCCTCAATATATTGCTTTTAGGGTGGGTCCTTAAGTTTCTTCTAGGACGACCTTTAGGGCTAGCTGACTGGATTTCCTTGGTGATTTCTAGACTTTTTATGACATAAAAATAATTCCTTTACATTGATACAAGAGCGCTCAAAGGGATTTTACATCATGAATCTGGCTTGACTCATTGTACAAACCCTAGAGCACACAATTGATGCTTAACCTAGAACCAAAACCATGGGCAAGAAACCAATATACAATAAATAATTTTCTTTTAGAAAGAATAAATAGTTTTCTCTTATTTTTCTTTTGACAAGTACAAAATACAATTATGAATATTGACACTAGTTACATTTTTTCAACACTCCCTCTTAACTAGGGAGGTATTCATAATTGGCCATAGGTACAAGGACAATGCTTCCATTGATGAGTTGTGATAAGAAGAATCAAATTGGTAAGCCATCTCGTAAGCTATCTTTTCAACTTATATTCGTGCATCTCATCATATCAACCAACATTTTCATGTAGCAAGGACTTGCCTAACAACTCTATCTCTCCACAAGATTAGAGCACAATGCTAGGGAGGCAGTGATTTATAGACACCTTCATCATTGTCTCTCAAGAAACATACCCCATCAAGATATTCACAAGGTATGTTCTTTTAGGACCATTCCTGCCATAGATTAAGACATCCTCAAGGAATTTCCTCTTTGAATAATCTTACCTATTGGATGCCCTACCTCATTCTCAAAGAGTATCAGTATCAGTCTCAGATGGTTACCCAATCCTCCATTCTTTCTTCATAACATGAAGACAATAATGATGTGTCTATCTCTCTCTCTCAAACATGGAGGATCTATGTGCCAGATTTATGAAGAAGTGAAATTAAATACAGATATAAATAGAAACACAGAGATACAATGAAAACAAAACTTCAATTCATTAATAAAAAAGTACTGAAAATTGTTTACATGCAGAATGGAAATAAACTAGATCAGACGATGGTAGCTTATCTCTGAGAAGAGATGTGGCAGCTACATGCCTTCAAAACTATGTTACAATGAGGTTAGAAGGCCTATTTATTATTGAGAAACAATGGAAAACCCTAAACATCCAAAAACCCAACCCTTAAGAGATGAAGGGCCAAACGTTTGTGGGTCTCGTTGGGGTAAATTGGTACATCAACTTCCTAGGGTCGTAACTTTGGCATACGATCTATGTTTGATGCATACGATACCTCGTTAGAAATATCTATATGAAGACTACAACTTTCAACTGCAAACATCATTTCGCCATTTTCCAAAAAAACATCGTTTAGGGCCTCAAAATGGCTCTGGAAGTTCAGGATCTAAAAAACAACAAAAAATAGTAAATTGTGTTATAATTAAGGAAAATGAAAGAATCAATGGAGGGGAGCCAAGTGGAATAGGTGGGTGGCCACCAATATCCACTTGGATCAGTCCTCGCCCCTTAGGAAGCAACGGTCCCCATTGCGTTGAGTGCTCCATGAGATGGGGAAACTTCTGTTGACCTTGGTCTCTGGTAAGCCACTTTGCCTAGTGAAGGAGTTGGCCTGCTTTGACAACTTGATATAGATGGATCCTTTGTTGGCGAGTGTTCTTGATCTACGTGTCCATGATCATATCAATCGTGTCCTGTTCGATACAACTTGAGTTGAGCTCTATTGGTGTTATCTTCTCAAGAATGTTTGATGTGTCCAGTAATGAGGGAAAGTATGGTCGCAATCAGTCCACATTGAATATTGGGTGCAGACCAAGGAATGGTGGAATTCCGAGCTCGAAAGAATTGTGTCCTACATCCTTAGAGATGGTGTAAGGCCCATATCGGAGCAGGCGAAGTTACGGTGGGCCCCAATGAGGCACTCTTTTTGCAAATGTAACCAAACTTTGTCACCCACATAGAACTTATGTGGGACTCGATGTTGATCACGACGTTGTTTGTACTTAGCATTTTCTTTGTCCAATATGTTATGGACCTAGTGGTGGATGTGCTTAATGCATTCAATGAAGCTAGTAGCTCTGTCAGTTTCAAACTGGACATGAGCCAAATCTTCTTGAGGAGCTGAAAGTGGTATGGAAAGATCAATGGGACATAGTGGCTGGAATCTCGACCCCACCTGAAAGGGGTTGTGGCTAATTCAGCTGTGTAGAGCTCTGTTGTAGCTGTGTTGGACATAGAGGAGGATTTCATCACATGTGCATGGAAGCTTCAAGTTTTACATGCACAGGTTGTGCATGATCATCGTGTTGATGACCTTTGTTTGGCCATCAATTTGGGGGTGGAAGGTCGTGGACTTAGTGAGCTTGGTATCCAACAATGATGTAGGTTTTAACCTTGTACAGAAATTACCTGCATACGAATTCTAAAATACAGAAAATAAACAATAGCGAGAGCATAACACATAAAAAAATATACACGGACATTTTCCCCTGGATCCCAAAATGGGGACTACCAGATTGAATTTTCATTATGTTCCTTTCAATGTTACAACACATATATATACATGCCGAAGCATCCATAACCCCAATCCATTTACCCTAGATTAGAACATAACCGTAGTTCCCTTGGCAGGATCTATAAAATACCATGTACCGAAAACCATCGCACCCAAAACCATGTGAGAAAACCATTCTCAAAACCATAGGTATGTTCGCCCACCTAATATAGGGTGCAAAAAAAAGGCAATGCCCCAGACCTCGTAGAAGGGGGCTAACCGCCCCCCTCAAACCCCCTGTACAAGGGGGGCTGTCGCCCCCATGGAAAGAATATAACACAACCCAACAAGTGACCAAAGGCTTGACCAAAATATACTTAGGAACCTGTTGTCCTGATCTAAGATAATGGGTTGTGGGAACCCAATGTGTACCCATACTTGTTGAAAGAAGAGATTGGTAGTGGCTTTCACTATGATACTCTTCTTACAAGCCACCATAATGGTCATCTTAGAGACTCTTTCAACGACCATGAAAACACAGTCATTGTCATGCTTAATAGAAGGAGCGCCCAACATGTAATCCATGGAGATGGATTCCCAGGGCCGAATAGGAGTAGGAAGAGGAGTATACATGCATTGCTTCTTGATTATAAGTTTGGCAATGATGCAGGATCTCATGTACTTCCCATCATCTTGTCGAAGGTTTGGCCAATTAAAATACTTCTGCAGCATTGCCAATATTTTTCCTACCCCAAAATGTCCAACGACCCAACTATAGTGTGCCTCCCAAATCATCTTGGCATGCTCACTTGAAGGAACATAGAGATGTCCTAGGTGATATAATTGTGCATCTTAGAGGTGAAAGTCTGGAACTTTCTTTCCTTCCAGGAGCATCTAGTATGTGGTGCCCAATTCTGGATCACTCTTGTAAAGATGTAGTCATCCTAAAGTCTCGTGTCCACAAGAGTCAAGCACAATGGTCAACACCATAATCAACGATCAATTGAGGCAGCTTACAACATTATTGGTGTTTCCCTTCTTATACTTAACGTTCAAATGGAATTGTTGTAGATATGTGGACCATTTTTTATGTTGATTGTTCTGCAAATTTCCTTGTGTCTGTATGAATTGCAGGGGTCAGTGGTCTATGTGGATGATCGTTTCCTTCCCTAGAATGTAATGCTTCCATTATTGGCCCGATGTTTCCTTTTTACAACAACTCCTGAATCTACCTCTTGATTTCATCGTTCTCTAGAATAGAGTGTCGATATATTAGTCCATTGGGTAGCGGTGCACCTGGGGTTAGATTGATGGAGTGCTTGACTTGAAAGTGTACAGTCACCCCCGTGGGTGAGGTGAAGATGTCCTTGTACTCTTCCAAGACCTTGTCCATCTACTGTGATCGTTCAGAGGAGCCCTGTCTGGAAGTTGTGGATGTGACCACGATCTTCCTGTTGCTCCGAGGGCGAATCATAAGGAAGAAAAAAATTCCCGGTCTGGGAAATGATCTTACCGCATTGTTTAGTAGAGATCAAAGAAAAGACAGTAGGTGACGCTGCCTATAGTGTCTTGTACGATTTCTGAACCAAATTAATAATAATAGAACAAGATCTGGATTCATATACAACATGACACTTCCATAGGTATGCATGAATTAATAAAACATCAAAGAATTCCAGAGGGGTAAGATCGCGCAATACCTTTGTTCTGAAAATGGGGCTCTAAAGGCTTCTTGTCTAGCTTACAATAACTTCTCCCACTTCCAAAGCTTGAATTTTCCCAAGTCTATTCGATTAACCAATGCGGAAATAAGAAATGCTTGAAAATATGGGTGTATGCTTATATTTGTTTTTAGTTGATTATTTACTTTAAAAACTGTTGTTTGTGCTGATATGTGAGTGTGCTTAAACTGATATATAAATGCATATAACAGTAGATAAAGCAACAATAAAAACAAACAGATAAGACAACAAATTAATTAGGAGTTCTCCCACACTCTTGGGCTACATCTCCATGAGCTATAGTTAATTCAACTAGGCTCTCTAGGATTATGGTGTAAGTCTTTTTTACAAGCTCTTGGCCCAACTCCTACTGTTCTACACAAGAACAGTGGGTTCAAACACCATTTAATCCCTTCTAGCTCTTGAAGCTCTAGCTCTTGGCTCTGGCTCTTGGCTCTTGGTTCTGGTTCTGGCTCTTGGCTCTGACTCTTGGCTCTTTGGCTCTGGCACTTGACTCTTGGCTCTTCGACTCTGGCTTCTTGGCCCTTCAGCTCCTTGGCTTTTCACTTGAACTTCAAGTGACCCCAAAGGCTCCCTCGGCTGCTCTTTTTCTTCTGCGTTGTCTCAATGCTCCTTCCTTGGATTCTACACTTTAGCAACTCGGCCACCATCAATAGTTTAGCAGTCCTGCGCAGTAGCTCTTTGCCTCTCTATCGCTTTGCTCTCTCGGCTGCCTATTGGTTTTCCCTTTCGGGCTCTGCAACTTCCGGCCATGTCTGCTCAAATCCCTTATTTCGGCATTTACATTCATTGCGTAACGCTTCATAGGGAGGTGGCCACCTATTCTGTAATGGGTGAGTGTTTCAAGTTCACTAGAATGGTCGTTTTTTTCTGTTACTTGAAGAATGCCCGCGACACACAACTTTCCGCCAACGCATTGTCCATCTTGGCCTTCAAATCTTGCACAATCTGCCTTATAACCTCATCAAATCCAGTTGTCCATCGGATCGCGTCTTCCCCATTGATCTGGAGGCCCCAAATCCTATGTCATCATTCATATCGGGCAGTGAAGTATCTCAATGTTTACTCGTCCGGAGTGAGCAGTTTTCTCTCTCTTCTGTTGGATGCATGGCAATCGTTGTGTGGCATCGTACGGGACTCGGGTAAAACCACTTACCACTCGAATCCCTTCCGATGTCCTGCCGGTTTTGTGGAATCCCGCTTCTGACAGAATCAGAACAATATTTTTCACGTTTTATAATTATTTCGGGTCCGGGCGCTCAAGGCTTTCCTTCGCTGATAGGTTTGCCCTGCTTGTTGCTAATCGCATATTGGAATTGACCCTCGGTGACTAAAATTGTCTCTGAATTTTCCAATTTGCGATAGCGCGTTACCATGGGATGACGGTCTGCACGCTTGATCGACAGTCCTCGCTGATCCGCGCTGATCACAAATTGCAATTGTCATGAGGATTCCTCCGATAAGCTTGATCTCCACAAGATTTCAAATATTTGGCATGATTTTATAGAGAGTTCATGAAGACTTAGAGAGTGTATCCAAGATCCCCATTGGATCACGATCCATTTTGGATCACGCCTTCCCACTAAGAGAAATTTTGGTCTCCAAAAGACTGAGATACTAATCTGAACAGTACATGAGAGTACCTTACCCCCTTCTTTCAGTCTCCATACACTTGCCTTGGGTAGTGCCTCTGAACCAAGGCCTTTGACCACTCTCCTTCCTGGATGTGCTGGTCCTCCTAAGGAAGAACTGTTTTCCCCCTTGACTTCATGCAGAACTCCTACCGAGAAGTTTATAGAAGGTAGTTTGAACTTCTCTGCCTTGATCATTGATCCAAGGTGGCTCAAACAAATGTGAAGTTACATCTGCTTCACGAAACTTTTATTTGTACCTATTTGATAAGCTTTCAACAACAACTGTTAACAACAATAGGATTTCAGACAACAACTGGATGGTTTAAACTCCTTCTTCAACAAAAGAAACAGATTTTCACATTTTGTGAATTACCTCCATGTCTTTACATCTGCATACAAATGATTGACTAGATAACAAGCCAATAAAAGATGCCTTTAAAACAAATTACCCTTCAAGTCAAGCATGTGGAAAAGATCTCAAGGATTCTTTTCAAAAGATCAAACACTTCATCATTATCTCCATCTTGGAGACCAAATCAACTTTTTCCAAGTCAATATCAACATTACATGCATGCCAAAGCAATCAACCCTTCAAGTTAATTACACATTCATGTTTAAATGCAAGGAAACCATCAACATTCCTCTGTTCATGCATATCAAGCTTATGCATGCATTTCATCCTTCAACTTTCACTTAAGCACACTGTACTTTCGAAGCTGAAATGAAATATAATGTTGCAGCAATAAAGTGAGTCTCCTACTCAACTTTTCCATTCACCTTCTTGGTAAAATCTTGCAACTTGAATTCCATCAACAAAGCAATGCAAATAGATGCATCAAATCAAAAGACATGTAATCTTTAATTGGATAAGAACTCTAAC
This sequence comes from Pinus taeda, assembly GCA_000404065.3. NCBI lineage: Eukaryota > Viridiplantae > Streptophyta > Pinopsida > Pinales > Pinaceae > Pinus > Pinus taeda. Next base: position 15,692 of record APFE030333981.1, on the reverse strand, counting down.
CATTTCTTACCAATCCATTTCAAAGGTGCTACCTTTGTCTACACATCAACATCAACATGTGACTCATTCTGAAACACATCGATCATGGAATATTCCTTTCCATTTCTGCCATCTTCTCTTTCCACTTTCTTAAGCTTTTGTGGAAGCATTGTTGGATTTAGATTCCAACACCTTTCAGCAAGATGCCTTTGCTTATGGTAGTAAGTGCAACACATGTGCATCCTCTTGACAACATGATTTGCCTTGTCCAATGGACCTTTGTCTCCTTGCTTCTTTTCCTTCAAAAGTTTCTTGTATGTGGCTATCATCTTCCAACATCTAGAAACATTATGGTTATCCAAACCACAAAAGGAACATGCAATTCTTTTCCCATACTTATATGGAATTTTACCATGCTGAACATAATCACAAGGAATATGATTAGACCCAGATTTATACCTACCTCTTTCACCTTTATTGCCTTCAGGAGGAGGTGAAATAAATGAAGAAGTAGCTCCCTTTGGAACACCATCAACCTCTTCAATGGTTTTAGAGTTTCCACAACTCTCTGGTTCAAGTGCATGCTTATGAACACCTGCATCTTGCAAATGATGTCTCAAGCTATTGAATTCTCCACGAATACAATCTTCACACTCTTGAGGTAGAAGACTGTAAATGAAACTCCTTCTTGGAACTGTTTCAATGATCTTCATGGCAGCTTTGGAACTTTCTCCATAAGACTGTCCATGGCCAAGACCCAAATACTTAGGCCTTTCCTCAACCATTATTGGCTGAACAATACCCTATGCGTGTTTACCAAATCCTTTTCCTTCATAGCCCATCTTGGACATTAACTTGGAACCTATGCCTCTGGTATGTTTTTCAAAAGAACCAATATAAGCATTCTTAGAAGAATTTGAAGACAAATAGGAATTGTTTACCTCTTCTTCAAGCTGATACTTGACCAAGGCTTCTTTGGCAACAAAGAACTGTGTCTCCGACTCATGCATCCTTTTCAGGTTCATATTTGCAATATGAAGTTGCCTCTCCATTTCTTACAATTTGTCAGAAAGCAACTGCTTCTCTTCCTCCACAAAATTCAACTGCTCTCCAAGTATGTTGCTCTTCCAACCATCCTCATACATTTCTCTTGCCATATCCATCATGGTGGACAAGTCTTGCTTCATGTCTTCATCAAAGACTCTTGTGAAGAAAGAAGAATTTGAGGACTCACTTATAAGAAAGAAGAATTTGAGGACTCACTTGTAGAAGTTGTCATTATGCCAATGAACAAAATAACTTCAAACAAGATTAATAAAGAGCTTATTCAAGCAACCTTTTGCAGCAAACCTCCTGTGATTCAAGGATTGCTTTGAGGTCCTTTGGGATAAGAAGAATGCCTTCAGCCCTTCTTCCTTCTTGTCCTTCCTGGACTAAGTTGTCAATAGCTTTCCCTTCACCTCTGCAAACTCAAACAATAGTCAGTCTGCAAACAACATACAATCAACCTATGACTATTTAAACACCTTTCAGACAATCAATCTTTGCTCTATCAATCAAGCATTATGATCTGATACCACTTGCTCTGGTATAACCAGTTCTGATATAACCTTCTTTGAAGGTGGGGTTAATCAAACTTAAGTTTTGATACCACCTGATCAAAAAATGGGGCTCTAAAGGGTTCTTGTCTAGCTTACAAGAACTTCTCCCACTTCCAAAGCTTGAATTTTCCCAAGTCTATTCGATTAACCAATTGGAAAATAAGAAATACTTGAAAATATGGGTGTATGCTTGTATTTGTTTTCAGCTGATTATTTACTTTAAAATTTGTTGTTTGTGTTGATATGTGAGTGTGCTTAAACTAATATATAAATGCATATAACAGTAGATAAAGCAGCAGTAAAAACAAACACATAAGAAAAAAAATTAATTAGGAGTTCACCCACACTCTTGGGCTACATCTCCATGAGCTCTAGTTAATTCAACTAGGCTCTCTGGGATTGTGGTGTAAGTCTTTTTTACAAGCTCTTCGCCCAACTCCTGCTATTCTACACAAGAACAGTGGGTTCATACACCATTTAATCCCTTCTGGCTCTTGAAGCTCTGGCTCTTGACTCTGGCTCTTGGCTCTTGGTTCTGGCTCTTGGCTCTGACTCTTGGCTCTTTGGCTTTAGCACTTGACTCTTGGCTCTTCGGCTCTGGCTTCTTGGCTCTCTGCAACCTTCAGCTCCCTAGCTTTTCACTTGAACTTCAAGTGATCCCAAAGGCTCCCTCGTCTGCTCTTTTTCTTCTACACTGTCTCAATGCTGCCTCCTTAGCTTCTACGCTTCAACAACTCGGCCACCATCAACAATTTAGTAGCCCTACGCAGTATCTCTTTGGCTCTCTATTGCTCTGCTCTCTCGACTCTATTATGCTACTACTTTAAGCATTCAAACAATAGCTTGGCCACCGTCCAATAACCCAATAGCCCTGTGTCTTTGACATTCACGGCTTAAAAGCCGAACCGTGCTACCTGTTGGTTTTCCCTTTCAGGCTCTGCAACTTCTGGCCATGTCTGCTCGAATCCCTTCTTTCGGTGTTTATAGTCATTGCATAACACTTCACAGGGAGGTGGTCACCTATTATGTAACGGGTGAGTGTGTCAGGTTCACTAGAATGGTCGTTTTTTTTTTTTTTTTACCATTACTCCAAGAATGCCCGCGACACATGACTTTCCGCCAACACATTGTCCATCTCGGCCTTCAAATCTTGCACATTCTGCCTTATAACTTCATCAAATCTGATTGTCCATTGGATCGTGTCTCCGCCGTTGATCTGGAGGCCCCAGATCCTACAATCATCGTTCATATCAGGCAGTTAAGTAGCTCGATGTTTTCTTGTCCGATGTGAGCGGTTTTCTCTCTCTTCCACCTGACGCATGGCAATCACTGTGTGGCATCGGGTGGGACTCGGTTAAAACCTCTTACTGCTTGAAGCCCTTCCGATGTCCTATCCGTTTTGTGGAATCATGCTTCTAATGGAATTAGAACAATATTTTCCACGTTTTATAATTATTTCAGGTCTGGGCGCTCGGGGCTTTCCTTCACTAAGAGGTTTGCCTTGCGATATGCGATTAGCGACTTGTCGCTAATCGCATATTGGAATCGACCCGCGGTGGCTAAAATTGTCTCTGAATTTACCAATTTGCAATAGCACATGTTACCATGGGCCGACAATCAGCAAGCTTGATTGACGATCCTCGCTGATCCGTGTTGATCACAAATTGCTACTATCATGAGGATTCCTCCGATAAGATTGATCTCCACAAGATTTTAAATCTTTGGCATGATTTTATAGAGAGTTCATGAAGACTTAGAGAGTGTATCCAAGATCCATGTTGGATCACGATCCATTTTGGATCAAACTTATTTGAAAACTTGATGTTGTAAGGCATGCGACATTACTAGCTGACACAAAGATCTCGCCCTTGGTGGAGCCACAGGATGGTGTATGATTGTGGGTTTGGCGTTTTTGGCAACTTCAATCTCTTAGTGACCTCGGCTGAGATCGGGTTCTTCTAGCTCCTATTGTCAATGATGAACTGCACTAGTGAACCCTTTACCCACATTTATGAGTGGAAAAGGCGCTCCCCCTCCTTTGGATTCTCAGGTTTCACCTTTTGGATCTTGGTGGTGGTTACGATCGTCATGGGTTTTGCGTCAATGAACTTCTTTTGCTTGTTGGTTCCCTTGTCAGATTTTAGCTCAGAATCAGAGCATGCATTCATCTCTTAGTCTTTTATCTTGGCTATCAGCGCTTTCTTTGCGCAACATCCATTCATGTTGTGAGTTAGAGTTTTATGGAACTCACACCATTTTATTGTGTCCTTCTTTATCTTCCTGGTGTTGTTCTTTGTTTGCAGCTTCGGAGGTGTGTCCTATGTCACCCCTTCTTGGCTTTGTCCTTTGTTATAAGGTTTGGGGGCACCTTTCCCTTGTTTCGGATTCAGAGATCCAAAGTACCACTTCTTTTGTTTAAATTTTTGCTTGGTCTTGACAGTGTATTGATAGGCAGTACCAAGCAAGGATATGCCGAGGAAATCCATCTCGTCATGGATGTACTTGTGTAGACAGTCACGGTACTTGAGTACCAAATGCTGCTCATAATCCTTGATACCCAACTTGGTGAGAAAGGTATAAAAAATATTTGTGAACTCTGGCATGTCTTGGTCCCTTCTGTGTAGTAGTGTGGTCTATTTTATGTATTTATCTTCATAGCTCTCGACAGGGTAATATTGTTCCTTGATAGCAACTCGAAAAGAATTCCAAGCTGGTGTGGATGAAAACGGTGAGGGTTCCCTCTCTTCCCTCTTCTCACAATAGGTTTCCCACCAGTCCTTGATGTGACGGGTGGCTTTGAGGAGTGCAAAAGTAATCTTTTCCCTATTGGAAAAATCATGAACAAAAAAATATCATTCCAACCGATTTAACCATTTATCTATGACATTTGAATATATCTGGCCTTCAAATATGGGAATGTAAAAGTTGACTTGTACCCTAAATAAAGTGGCACCTCCAGAGTTGTTGCGGGATGAAGATGTGTCACCTGTGGGTAGCAAACGAAGGATCTAGGAAATATTTTCCATGCCTGCGTTATTTTGTTGCTCGAGGGATTCTTTGAGCAATATTTTGAAAGGATCTCCTTCTACCTCTTCTTTATTTTCTTCCGCTATGAAAGGTTGTTGTGGTTGGTGAGGTTGGTCTTGCAAAGGTTCAACCAGTTCGAGCCCTAACTCCTTATACCTCGACGTCATTGGGGACATGCACAAAAAATAGAGAAAGAGTAGATTGCTCTGATATCACTGATCTAGATTTATGAAGGAACAAAAAGAAATGCATATATAAACAGAAACATACAGATACAATGAAAACATAACTTAAATTCATTAATGACAAAGTATTGATTTTTTTTTACATGGAGAATGGAAAAAAACTAGATTAGGTGATGGTAGCTTATCTCTAAGAATAAATGTGGCAGCTACATGTCTTCTAAATTGTGTTACAATGAGGCTCAAAGGCATATTTATTATTGAGAAATAATGGAAAACCCTAAATATCCAAAAACCTAACCCTAGCAAATGAAGTGCCAAAATTTTGTGGACCCCGTTGGGGTAAATTGGTACATCAACTTCCTGACGTCGTAACTTTGGCATACGATCTCCATTTGACGTGTATGATACCTCATTAAAAAGATATATTTTAGGACTACAACTTTCGACTGCAAATGTAATTAATGAATCTTGTTTGCCCATTTTCCAAAAAACATCGTTTAGGGCCTCAAAATGACTCTAGAAGTTCAGGACCTAAAAGGCTGCCAAAAGTAGTAATTTGTGTTGCAATTAAGGAAACTGGAAGACACAATGGAGGGGTCCAAGTGGAATAGGTGGGTAGCCACCAATATCAACCTAGATCAATGTATCCATTCCTTTACACATGAAAGGAATGCTGATTTTTGGTAGCATTGGATGTGCTCTAAGCCTCAAAATTTGGAGGGAGGCCATGACACATGTATTCCAGAATACCCAAAAATTGTTTTGGGAAATTTCACCTGGAGACAATTTTATTATAATAATTAATTATTTTTAATGGGTGATTAAGTATAAATTTAGGAAATTAAAATAATTAAAGGGTATTAATGAAGCCGGGTTTGAATTTTCTAGAAGAAGACAAAGATCGAGTCAATATGATTTGAGCCATTGGTTACTCAACAATAAGATTATAAGGACTTCGATGGGAATTTGGAAGATACATTGGGTGAGAGATCAGAGATTGATTTTTTCAAGACAACAACACAATAGTTGTTGGAGAAAGTGATCGAGGATATTGCTTACAGTGAAGAGCAATGATAATTTTCCAGTGGAAGTTTTCCTAATCCAAAGAGTGCAAGGCAGAGATGGCAGGGTGTAGTCTAGAGAGGCAGCGCTAGGCCACGCAGATGCAACATAGAGTTATGTTGTGGTAGCACAGAGCTTTAGAGGGAGTCTGTATTTCAGTTGGGGAATAGTAAGGATCTAGTGCCTGAGCTGGGGTGTGAGACCAGGAGACTAGAGGGCTAGAGTTTCTAGTGAGCAGAGGATCGAGATGAGGTGCAGATCAGTCCCAGTAGTAGTGACGCAGTAACTACATGGGTGTGACACAGTACTGCGTAGAGACAACATAGAGGCTCATCTCCAGTGTAGATCAGTGCCATATTTCCCAGTGATAGGGTGAGATCAGCTCACTATCTTTTTGTCCAGTTAGATCTCTATATAGGATTTCCAGTTCGGGCATCCAAAGAATTATACTCAGAAATTACTGCTTAATAATACAAACCCTCAACTAATGCACTGGTTTTCCCACATTAGGTTTTTCAGGGGACATTTGTCCAAAAACAATAGTGTCACTTGTGTGTGCTATTTATTTCTTACTTAGTTCTTATTTCCACATAATATTTAAGTTGTGAAGGTTGAAATTGTATTTGTTTCGATGTTTACTGTATAATACTATAGATAACTTGATTTAGTAGGAGAAGTATAATCAGTTGTTGCAGTAGTGGTTTGAGGATTCCAAATTTTTACATGGTATCAGAGCGCAGGTGAAGCGAGAGAGCATACCGAAAGAGTCAAGCCTTCAAGAGAAGGAGGGAGATCGAAGTGTTGCGTAGGTAGCAGATCAAATCCCTAGAGGGATTGCGTAGTCCATGCTAGGAGTGAAAGATTCTCAAGGAAGATATCTCTTTGAGTGAGTTGACAGAGAGGTGAGATTTCCAAATCGATATTTGTCAGCAGCAGAGGGAGTAGCAAAACAAAATCTTCAACGTTCAGGTGAGATGTTGTTTTCTGCAGCAATTGTTGGGCAGAAAAATGTCAGAAGAAGGAAGGAGACACCTTTTGAGGGAATTTCTTCCTCAGAGAAGAGACACTTTTTGAGCGAATTTCTTCCTCAGACAATTCTTATCCAGGGAATTCGATTTCTCAATTTCTGAGCAACATTAGAGAGGATAAGATCTACTAACTCTAGTAGGGAGTGCATAGGCCATCCCAATAGCAACACAGAGGAGAGAGGAGACAAATTGACATTTTGTTGGCAGAGATGACAGCTAATGGGCTGATAGATCAAGATCGGTTGGATAGAGCATCCAACTATGTGATCTGGAAGGATAGGATCTCCTGCCTTTTGGATGAGCATAATCTCAAAACGTATGTTGATAGTGTGGTAGCTGAACTTGCAGATGCGGATCCACTCAAGAAGTACCAGGCTGAAATGGCGAAGGCCAAGTTGTTGATCCTCGATGGAGTGAGAGATCATTTTGTATGTCACATTGCTGACAAAGGGACTACCAAGGAGATGTGGGATATATTGGCTATGCCGTATTAGGGATCTTCTGAGCAGCTGAAGATGTACTTGGAGGAGAAAATGAGATCCACGAGGGTGCAAAGGGGGGAACACATTGACCTGTTCCTATTGAAGCTTCAGGAGGTTCGAGACTCATTGGCAGTTGTAGGATCAATGCCTTAGCCTACTGAGATGGTGAGGTTGGCCCTGAATTTAGTATCATAAAAATGAAAAATGTTTGTACAGAGTATCCTGGGTAGAGAGAGATTGTCGGATTGGGAAGGGATGTGGGCCGCTCTTCAGCAGGAAGAGATGAGATGAGACTTAATCAAGTGAAAATTTGATAGCAACAATGGCAATGGGACGAAGCCCAAGGAGGCAGAAGAGAATGCAGCCCTTGCATCAAAGGGGCAGCAAGAGCAACAAAAGCGGAAGAAGGATGTCTAAAAGATCAAATGTTTCTAGTGTGGTGAATTTTGTCACTACGATATGCAGTGCCCTCTCAAGAAAAAGGACAAGGATGTGAAACATGATCTGCAGGTTGCAACCACAAAGATCGAGGAGGAGGAGTTTGCCATGATTCCCAGATACGTCCAGGGGAGAGGTGGGGTGATATAGTACTGTAGTTCGAAAGAACTGCAGATGGGAAGGATCCTTGAGGATTACACATCTTGGATCAATACTGTGCTACGGGAGCCCATATCAGAAGTAGCAGGATGAACCAGTATCAGTTGGTGCAAAGGATTTATATAGTGGCAGTTGCAGTGGCTAGGAGTGCCAACGACTGAGCAGTGTAGAGAAGAGGTGGCAACAATACAGTTAGCACAATGTAGATTCAGTAGCAACACAAAGACTTCAGAGGGTTTGCATAGAGTCTAACAACAATCAAAATTGTAACAATAGATGCATTGCACTGAAAACCTTTGGTTCAATATTTTGGATTCTTTTTCCATTGTTGTTGCACCAACAACAACAATTGGAGAGGGGTACAATGTAGATGCAATGTTTGTAGTGGCAGGGCCAGCAGAAGCACATATGAAACATTTACGCAATAGTTGGTGGGAAGTGATGTCAAACATTAACAGTGTGGAGGGAGATTTACAGAGTTGGGGTGATGATGCTTCAACAGGTTGCATTACTAGAGGAGATTCCTCGCTAAGAGGGAGTGTTGATTTATGGTAGCAGCGGATATGATTTAAGGCTCAAAATTTGCATGGAGGCTAGGACACATGTATTCCATAATACTCCGAAATCGTTTTGGGAAATTCCACTAGGAGACAATTTTATTAAAACAATTAATTATTTTTAATGGGTGTCTAAGTCTAAACTTAGGAAATTAAAATAATTAAAGGGTATTAATGAAACTGGGTGTGAATATTCTAGAAGAAGATGGATGTCGATTCAATATGATATGATCCATTGATTAGAATCTAATATGGGTCATTGATTACTCACAAAGAATATTATAAAGACTTCGATGGGCATTTGGAAGATACATTGGGTGAGAGATCAAAGATCAATTTTCTCAAGAGAGCAGCGCAATAGTTGTCGGAGAAGATGATCAAGGAGATTTCTTGCAATGAGGAGCAGAGATAATTTTCTGGAGGAAGTTTTCCTGATCCATAGAGTGCAAGGTAGAGAGGGCAGAGAGTAGTCCAAAGAGGTAGCGCTGGGCCACGCAGAGGCAGCATAGAGCTATGTTGTGGCAATGTAGAGCTTTAGAGGGAGTCTGTATTTCTACTAGGAAACAATTGGGATCTATTGTTGTAGCTAGGATGTGAGACCGGGAGGCCAGAGGGTTGAAGTTTCCAGCGAGCAGAGGATCAAGAGGAGGTGCAACGCAATCCAACAACAGTGATGCAGCAACTACATGGGTGTGATGTAATACTACACAGAGGCTCATCTTCAGCGTAAATTAGTGTCGGATTTCCGAGTGACAGGGTGAGATCATCTCACTAGATTTTTATCCAGTTAGATATCTATATAAGATTTCAAATTGGGCATTAGAAGAATTGTACTAAGAAATGAATGCTTAATAATACAATCCCTCAGCTACTGCACTAGGTTTCCCACATTGGGTTTTTTCGGGGACATTCTTCCAAAAATAACGGTGTCACTTGTGTGTGCTATTTCTTTCTTGCTCAGTACTTGTTTCCACATATTATTTAATTTTTCAAGGCCGAAGTTGTATTTATTTTGATGTTTACCATACAATACTATAAATAAATTGATTCAGTAGGAGAAATACAATCAGTTGTTGCAGTACTGATTTAGGGATTCTGATTTTTCACAAGGAATGTATCCAAGCTCCCTCTAAACTAGGGACTTGCTTCCAATATCAACTATTTGTTCTTTCGTAGAAGTCATGGTACTATCAACTTCTTGTAAGCCTCCTTCAACTTTTATGCATATAATGGCGCCATCTTCTTTCACAACTTCTCCTAGGGACTAGTCATCACTTTTTGTATCATCAATATTCATCAACTTCATATTACAAACAAAACACCATAGAGCTTTAATCTTGCTCCCTATAAACATTGGGAAAGTGATCTTCCAATGCAACACCAATTAGCTATCTGTAACCTACTAATTTTCTTGTCAGTGTGTTTTACAATGTCATCAAATACTTTGGACAAAGTTTCAAAGTCAACTATTCAGTTCATGGATATTCTTAGGTAACAAAAGCATATCGAATTATTTTGAGTCATCAAATATATTCTTCACAAGGCATCATGTATTTCCTTCATCAACATCCTTCATTATAGTCTTCCTTCATGCATCTAATCATTAGTTAAGGGGATTCATCTTCTCATCAAGCTATTATGTTAGGATTTATGTAGCTCCCTCTGAAGTCAACAAACTTTCATATTTTACGAGACCATATTATATGTTTATCATCATCAACATGTTTTCAGCCAAAAGAGCTCAAACTAATACATAGCATAACATATTCCTACAACCTACTCTTCCTGCATACATAAAACATGAGTTTAATCAAGTCAAATAAAAATCCCAAAACATGCATACCTTTTACTTTAGTTGATCATCTAGTCCTCTTTAAATTGCTACTCATCTTGAAGATGAGACTTCATCATGTTGCAACTGTACTAGGAGGCTTCTAGGAAGCCAACTCCAAATATGAGAGAGTAGAAGATATCCGTAGTACTATCATGGCCCTCCTTTTTTGAAATGAAGGAATCTTCCCATGAATGTCATCTAGTAGAATCCTTGAAAGATCCTTTCTAATCATTAACCAGTTGTTGCATGAATTCCTTTACATTAGGGGAATTTTGAGGTCTAAAATGGGCCTCCTAAGAAAAATGTGCAACCAAAATAAACTTTATAAGAACCAATAGGATTTAAGATGATGATGTCAACCATGGGGGATGATTCACCATTTTTAGAGTTAAAAAGTAAAAAGATTAAAAAATAATAAAATAATAAAACTACTTTTTCAACTCGTATTTCCGACTTATCTCCCTAAGTTTTTACTCAAATTTTGAGTGGGAGTACTTGTTGTATAAAAAATTTAATTCTTCATCCAAGGCGTAGCCATGCTGCATTCTTTCGATGGACCCTGCTATACAAAAAATGAGAAATACATGAAAAAACATGATTGCAATCACGATTTTCATGTATTTGTCATTTTTCATGTAGGAGGGTCCATAAAAAAATATGCAACATGGGCAGTCCTTGGATGAGGAATCAAAATTTGCATCCAACAAGTGTTTTCGCTCGAAACCTGAATAAATCCATAGGGAGATAAGTTGAAAATATGAGCTGAAAAATAGTTTTTTCCTTTTTTCCTTCTAAATTTTGATGATGTAATCTAATCTTATTTTATTATTTCCTCTATTATTTTATAATATCCTTAGGAGTCCCATTTTAGACCTCAAAATTCCCCTAATGGATGTCTGTTATCAATGGATCGGGATAATGTACATCGAATCCCTTTGTATGCTGCTATCTACATTGTCAAATTCCTCCTTTCCATAATGATGATTTTCTCAACCAGGTATCTATATTCTTATACTCAAGTCTTAATATCAGAGTGCCTAATGATCCAACTTGATTACCAAGTTTACCATTTACATGGTCCTTATAGTTCCCTCTTCTCATCATTCTTACCAAAAACATAGACTCTTATTTACTTATCCTTCTTCCTGCATCACTTATTGACAAACGCAACCATGCAAATATATGAAAGCATGATTTCATTAGTCATTCTAGGTTTTTCATGGAATCTAAGACGATGGAATCCTAGGGTCTTCAAGTACAAAACCTAGATCTTGAATGAGATATCATATTCAACTAATCATCCTTATCAATCACTACTTCGTCACATGTTCTAGATAGCTCACAATCCCTAAAAATCAAGGGTTAGGGTTTCCATATAACTAGGGTTTCATATGAACCATCTAGGATTTCAATCCTAGATATCAATACCAATATGAACTTTTAATAAAGAAAACAATATACCCTAGAACCACATAAGAAATTGACCCTAAAACTTCTTTTGATAGACTTTTAACAAAAATATGTTATATGTACCTCATGTTTTCTTACCTTTGTCATAGAGACTGTTGTAAGTGCCTTATACTGTATGCCATACTTTTTTGACCGCTTTCCAAGAGCGAAGACTTTGTATTTGCAACATTTTGTCTTTAACATCATTCAGTATGTTCTTACTTTGGGTGTTACTATTGTAGTAGACTGTTTTCAAGATAAGAGACAATATGCTAGCGGTTTGTCATATAATTATCAATGCAAGAGAATCTCCTTCAATTTCTTGAAGCTATAAACTATATGCCTTTTCTTCTTAATGCAAGAGGATTTCTGCAATAGGATCTCCTCTTATCTAGATTCCTGTAGCTTCTTCTGCTAAAGATGATGGATTTTCCCTTCAATAGATGAAGAGGGAGACACCAAATTTTGTTCCTTCAAAAGATGATCATTCTTCGTTTCTTTTAAGATGACCCTATAAATAGGGTTATCCAAAAAAACTCTAAAGGATATATGGCTCAAGGTGACTGCACAGGTTCAAACTTCATATGTATGTTCTTGCAGCAACGAACATGCAAGGAGGCATCAAAGGGAATTACTTTATCCTTTGTCCAAATTGTTAAAATTGGAAACTAGGGCCAAAATCCATGTGGGTCATCTTATAAATGGCAGTTGATATTTTTCTTGGATCCCTCTCATCGAGAGGTGTAGGATTGATCTAAAGATCATCCGATTCCGATAAGTATTCATGGAGTTATGAATTTATTTGTGTTATAAGACAATTCGTTAAGGTCAGCCAACCACCAAATAAACCTCACATGTGCTCAACGTTTTAGTATAAAAGGAGATTACTTGAGAGTCATTTCTTACACATACTTCTATCTTGATTTCTCTCCACTTGTCTTGGGTTTTAGTGGAAGAGAAATCTAGGAGTCAAAGCCCTAGACGTTGAGGGGTAAGAGGTTGCCCTAGATGTAGTCAAGAAGAAATATGCTGCCCTAATCTAGAGGGAGTGTCCTAGGCTCTACGTTGCCCTAATAAAGAAGCCCTGGATGTAGGAGGAAAGGGATATCTAGCACGGTGAAGGAAGCCCTAACACTGCCCAATGGAGAAGCCCTAAACGCTTCCCTATGAAGAAGCAGTAATACACAACCATGGAAATGAAGATAGAAACCCTAGCCACAGGTCTAAGGAGAAGAGATGCCCTAAACCTAGTTGCTACGCTGCCTAATGGAGATGGAACTTAAACACTATCCTAGAACAAGTGCTCTACGCATGGAATGCCCTTGCTGTCATGAAAGGAAAATCCCTTATCCCATACACAGTCATGAAAGGAATACCATTGCTGTCATGGAAGGAATTCTCTCACACGTAAACGTTGAGATAAAAAAGCCACATCTTCAGCTATTCTTAATGTTGTTCTAAATAAGGATGCTATATTTGTTGCTTGGATTGAATCAGAGTCATGAATGATAGATCCAAGTCTTATGATGAATGTTGTAACATTATAGACAACATAGTATATGACAACAAAGTGACTAGTGTAGCTAAGAAGCAATAGCAAGGTAACTAGTGCAACAAAATGTATGAGACAACAAGCTAACTAGTGTAGCGAAATGCATGGGACAACAAGGTAACTAGTGCAGCGAAATGCATAGAACAACAAGCTAACTAGTGCAAAAAAATGCATGGGACAAAAAGGTAACTAGTGCTGCAAAGATGCATGGGACAATAGAATACATAGAAAAGATGCATGGGACAGTAAGCAAACTTGGAATGAACAGTGGGACAGCTATATGCCACATAGGACAACAGTGACTAGCATGTTATGGCAAAGGCACTTGGGACAACAACAAACATGGTGCAACAATATGATGTGTACAACATGGTCATGTGGTTCAACATTATGATGATGGGTGCATCATGGTGCAACATGGTGAGGTGCAACATGATGACGAGATGTAGCACAATGATAGGTGGAGTCACCTTGGAGAAACAGGTGAAGCAACATGTCTTTAACTGATCTCATGTATCATCTTCTTAGAGATGATCTATGCTCTTATTTGGATAAGTCAAAGTGTTGACTTCTATTGTAAATGTACTATATCTTTCTCTCTTTGTGTTGAACTATTGAAGAACATATAAGAAGAATTGATCAAGGGTTTCCCCACATTGGGGTTTGTCCTTGGCTAGCACCACATCTTGTGTCCTCTTGTCTTGGCTTGTCTT